>JACEEZ010010757.1:0-11102 GCA_016584305.1 Chionoecetes opilio | reverse complement strand
ACACCCCCGTGAAAAGCAAAAACAACCCAATCAAGACAAGAACAAAAATCAAGCAAACAAATGCAAGAAGAAAGAAGAGAAGAAGCAGAAGAACGAAAAAACAATCAAACCTGCAGAAAGAAAGAAAGAACAAATCTAACAAAAAATAAAAACTGAAGAACCCTGCGGTGGGCGGCGGGGGTGGGCGCGGGGTTGTCTTGGGTGTGTCCGGGGCACCATCTTCCGAGGCCCATGTCCTGCCAAGCCGTCCCAGAGTGGTTTCTGTTTGCTCGTGCGAGATGGGAAAGCGTGTCGTTAGGTCGAGATCGACTCACAACAACAACATAAAAAACACATACAGCACCTGGGTCAAGCCCCGGAGACTTTTTCTATTACTAGCCTCCTTTCTCTCACCCATCTATTCTTCTCCCTGTCCCCACTTCCCCATCTCCTGCTTTCTCTTTTTATATTCTGATTCTGACCCCGGGTCTCACTTAGTCACTCTCTCCCGCGCATACCCGGAGGTCACACGTCCGCATCCTCACCTCTTGGCCAGGTCACGTGCCTGGCCCCATATTCAATTGTAGTGCCCCCCTTTTGGCTAGATGCTAATTTGAAGGGCTCCACAAACCTGGCGATTACGCTGCCACCACCCACAATAAGTGGGAAAAAAAGTTAAAGATTTAGAGAATATATGAGGATAACTGGGACTTAATGAGCGACTCGTTAACAGGGTTTCTTTATAATCATCACGATGGTAATCACATCCCAGCTCTAATGGTTTCACCAAAAAACTCTACTTCAAAGAATATAAAAGACCGAAACGCCTAATTTCTCCTCCGGGCTTAACACACAAAAAGTTCCTATATTCTGAGTTACTAGGTACTATACCTATCTACATAAAATAATAATGGAGCTACAATAGGGCCTTAGTTTCAATATATGTATATATAAATCACTATATTCAATGAATGTAAAAAGTTTTCTCGCAAAATATTAAATGGCGAAGAGTTTAAGTTAATGCATTGCATATTTCTTGAAAGTCTCATAATGGCATTTCTTTTGTGTGTTTTACGGTTTTTTATTGGATAATATTATAGAACAAACATTTTCATAGATAACAGTATATCTTTTATACTGATAAACATATATTAGGCAGGAAATTACCCGATTTCATGACTTTTAATATTTAGTTAACGGCTAATTTATGCATGCTGGTAATTCATTTATGACTAAACGAAATATATCAATGGAAAGCTAATTAAATTCCGCTTCTATTCATATTCTCCATGTAAAATGTTTTCGAGCAAAATATTATATGGCGAAGAGTTTAAGTTAATGCATATTTCTTGAAAGTCTCATAATGGCATTTTGTGTGTGTTTTACGATATTTTATTTGATGATATTATAGAACAAACATTTCCGAAGATAACAGTATATCTTTTATACTGAAAACATTATATTAGGTAGGTAAACTGTACGGGAAGCGGAGCGGGTGGGATCGACATGGTGTGACGTAACGGACGATGTATCAGGCCTTGTCTCTCGGTGGTCTCCGGATAACACGCCAACCCCCATGGCAGCGGGCCGGGCAGCCCCCCTATGGCCACTCTTCCCCCTCATCCCCGACGCGTAGCAGCCTGCTGCGTCCCCCACATGGAGAGTGTATCCTGCTGAGTGACCCGCACTCCTCGTCAGGATGGACAAGCCAGTCCTCGTGCCGCACGCCATCAGCACGAACACTCTCCTCTCTTCCGGGAACGGCGAGTGTAGCCATGCCCCTCGCCTCCCGTCTTTTTTGCCTGCAGCCTAGCGCAGCCGCGCTGCCGCACTAGGCTGCCTCTCTGACGGGCTCAAGTTAGCCCGTGGTCCTTCCCTGCTGGAGGTCCAATAGGTGAAAAAAGAAAAGAAAAAAAAGTATGGCAACTCGTCCCTTGACATCTATAAATATGGTTAGCGCGTGACCCCGGGTCGACACCTATTCCGGCCAATGGGAAGAGAGCTTAGCTCTCCTTCTCAAAGCCACGTCCGCTCCCAACCCAGTACGAATTCGTGAGCCTAGCCTCACGAATTCGGACCAATCACAGTGCTGCTTTACTCAATCTCCCATTGCTCAGTCCACCTTATTGCCAAAAACTTGTAAACTAGGTATAATTATTCTATTATGTTCCCCATATGTTCTGCTGCTTCTTTTATTATATATTATGTAGGTATATTTATGTCTATTATGCTTTATATGTTTTTTCTGCCTATTATGTTATGTCTCTTTTCCAAAATCTATCTTGTTATAACTACTCCATTAGGTTCTCTAAATTTTTGCTGCTTCTCTCATTATATATTATGCCTTATTATGTATGTTGTTATTTGTATTTATTTTTGTAATTCCATATATCAACACTGTTCGCTGAACTGAACTGCGCACTTCGTGCTATACTTATTATGTGATTTTGATCCTGATTTATTTTTTGTTATTTTTTAAAAAATTTGATTTCGTGAGAATGTTCAACTAAAAACAGCAAGCCGCCCGCCCGGCAACTTGTATTCTTTTTCTGTATTTATATTTTTCAAAACTTTGTATCCTTGTTCCCCCCCCCCTTCTTTGTAATTTCCCCCCACCTTTCTAAAAATAAACTTGGAAACTTGGAAACCCGGGTCTCACTTAGTCACTCTCTCCCGTGCATACCTGGAGGTCACACGTCCGCACTCCTCACCTCTTGGCCAGGCCACGTGCCTGGTCCCCATATTCCAACATCTCCTATACAGCTACTCTGGACTACAACCAATATATCTTCTGGCTACAATCACAAGTTGAGTACTTATTGACCCATACCCACACGAATAATTTATAAGGGACAGACGCGTAAGACAATACACAGATCAGACCCACACCTTCCGAGCCTGCCGCTCGTCCACAAGCTAGCAGCGCCCGCTACACCTCCATCTCATGTTCCTGCCACACCAAACTACTCATTATATTATATTCAAGAAAACCCCTTCAACGGTTCACAATGTCCGTCTACAGTAGCTACAATAGAACGGTTTGAAAGGAAACTTAAGATGAAGGTACAGAGAGAAGGATAGAAACCGAATGAGGATAGTTTGGAAATTAAAGATTTGTGCCAGACTATATCAAAAGCGTTTGATATGTCAAGGGCAACAACAAAAGTTTCACCGAAACCCCTTAAAGAGGATGACCAAGATTCAGTTAGGAAAGCTAGAAGATCGCAAGTAGATCGCCTTTTAAGCTCCCTTCACACATTCCATAATCGAACCACGATAGCGCCACCAATTTGATTATTGAAGCTATCGTGAAATTTGACCACGATAAACGCAGACCACGATAGCCTCACAACAATGTCACGATGCCTGTACGTATGTGTCATGACGGTCGTAAGATGGTCACGATGGAGTCATGACAGCTGTAAGACTACGTCACGAATGGAAAATCAACGGTCATTTTGTCGTCACGATAGAGCTACGATAACCGCGACAGTGCCATGACGGTGCCATGAACGTATCACGATAGCATCAAGAGCTAGCAGCATGCCTAACACGTGGGTGGGTGTTGCCATGGTGATGGAGAAGGAAGGGGATCTAGAGATAAAGGTGGGAGAAACAGGGGTGGGGGTTGGTGATGGAGAAGGGGGGAAACGGGGGGGGGTTGTAATAAATAAGGGGGTGTTGGTGTTGGTGGGGAAACGGGGGGGGGGGGGGGGGGGAGAAGGGTTGTTGGTGTTGGGTGTTGAGTGGTTAAAAGGGGGGTGGGGGTGTCACCACGTGATGATGGGATTAGGGGGTAGGGAGTCGGGGGAGGGTGGTGTCACCACGTGGTGATGGGAGTAGGGGGTAGGGAGTCGAGGGTGGGTGGAGGTGAATGATAAAGGGGGAGAAGGCGAAAGAGGGTGCAACAAAGGGGGGGAAGGTAGGGATGAAGGCGGAATTAACGGTTTCTTACCGTCACGATAGACATACGACGATAACGATAGTGTCACAAAGCTGCTACATAGATAACGATAGCGTCACGATAGACTTACGATAGCGCTGCGTTGGGTACAAAAATCGGGGAGCTTCCCGATTTTTTAGTGCACGCACTAACTTTTCGTGGCCTCGGCCGAGCGCATCACGAGCGTCACGATCGGTCACGATGGACCCCATAACCAGGAACATGACGGAGCTGCGCATTGCATTGTTGGCGCGTTCGTGGTTCCATTATGGAATGTGTGAAGGGGGCTTACGGAAACCGTACTGACGATCAGATAGAAGATTGTGAGCAGATAGATGCTTAAGAATCTTCTTATTAAGTATAAATTCAAAAACTTTAGAAAGACAGGAGGTCAAAGCTATAGGACGGTAGTTTGAAGGATTAGAACGGTCACCCTACATAGGAACAGGTTGGATGTGAGCAAACTTCCAGCAAGAAGGAAAGGTGCATGGAAGTAGATAGACATATACGAAAAAGTTTGAGCAGGCAGGGTGCAAGCACATAAACATACTTTTTGAGAACAATAGGAGAGACTCCGTCAGGACCGTAAGCCTTCCGAGGATCTAGGCCAGAAAGGACAAAGAAAACATTATGCTGCAGACTGCAGCTACTCTCTTGTGTATCTGAGACACTAAGGGATATGGAAAGAGAGGTCACGGTAGATTTCAATGATAAGTCTGCAGCACCCCTCAACCCCCGTAAGTACCTCCCCGGAAGTATTTCACCATGGCGGCAGGTGTCTGACTGCCTACTCCCTCCAAATATACAAGGAAAGGTGATACTTCATCAGAACATGTTTTAGTTACCTTGAGGCTGGCCAGGGGATGTTACCTAAATTAAGATTGTTACTTTATAATTTTTACCGTTGAGAATGTTGTTGGTTGAAGATTTAATGAATTTGGAACAGTGTCTGGAAGAAAATCTTTGAATGAAGCTGGTGTGTGCTGTAGAGAGAGGAGAGAGAGAGAGAGAGAGGAGAGAGAGAGAGAGAGAGAGAGAGAGAGAGAGAGAGAGAGGAGAGAGAGAGAGAGAGCAGAAATATACACACACATATATATATATATGCGTGTGTGTGAAGATATATATATATATATATATATATATATATATATATATATATATATATATATATATATATATATATATATATATATATATTTATATATATATTATATATATATATATATATATATATATATATATATATATATATATATATATATATATATATATCGGTATACGCATGTGTGTGTGTGATTGTGTGTGTGTGTGTGTGTGTGTGTTTCGCTTACGCTTGCTTGAACTATTGCGAAAATACGCAAACAGGTGACAAATATGCAGCCAGCATGGATTTAAACTGAGATACTTTTTGCCATAGTTAATATACCAGGGGTCAGTGAGGGACAAAAGGGCAGGAACAATGAGGGAAATGAGACTATGCGGGGTGTGATGGGGGTAACATTATAATGCGAAGGGCAAATGAGGGTGCAATGGAACAGGGGGAGGCAGGCCATGAGAAGTTGGTGGAGGAGGGGAGGAAAAAAAGGACATAACTAAAGGGACATCCCAGAAACATAGGACGGTCGTCTAAGGGGCGTTTTACTGACACACCACCACTACATTTTTTCATCCGACTTCTTTAAATAAAGCTGGGCGACGACACCCCACATGCTGAATGGCTTCGTGTCAAGAAAATTCGCCCTTTCCCTTTTTTTATCCTCTTTCCCTTTTTTTTTCGCTCTCTCTATGTCTCTACTATCATCTATTTGCTCTTTTAAAAATTTTCGTAGACGCTTTTTTTAAATATATTCTTAGTTTTTTAGTGTTTATTTGTTTGTGGGTCTAGGTGTGTATGGTTTATTGGGTGCGTGTTATGGTGGTGTGTTTTGTGGTTTTTGTGTGTGTGTGTGGTGTGGTGGTGTGTGTTGTGTGTGGTGTGGTGTGTTAGTGCGCTGTGTGTGTGTGTGTGTGGGTGGGGTGTGAATAATAAAGTGTGTGGGTTTTTGTGTTTTCGTGAATGGTGCGTGTGAGTGCTTTTGGGTGTGTATGTGTTTGTGTAGTGTGTGTGATATATGTGGTGTAAAAATGGGATTTGTGGTGATATTGGTATGTGTGTGGCGTGTGTTTTGTGTGGTGTGTTGTTGTCCTTCGTATATGTAATTTATAAACGGTGAACATGGTGAAACACGATCACCCCCCTTAAACCTCCCCTAAGGGTTTGGTCATTTTTACAGATCTTAGTAAAATTGAAGCTCACACAGCATATAACCCCATCCCTGGCTCACAGTATCCGTGTTTCCAGGGGGAGATTTTTAGCCATGAGCGGGCCCTGAACCGGGTGCGTCAAGTAACACGTCAGGGCTGGATGTTCGAACGTTCGTAACTTTCCGCCTCTAAGATCATCTTAGAGTGTTCTTAACGGCCATCTTAGATCTTGGGCTACGAAACACCACAAAAATGTATTTGCAAAGGATCGTCCGAATGTTTTTAGCTCACGATGATGTGATCTTCAAGCTCGTTCCGTTCCGTTCCGACCATGAGGAATGGAACACAGCTGACTGTCGCTTGGCCAATCAGAAGAAAGATTTCATCAACCTTTAAGATTATTAGCCAATCATAATGCAGTCAGAATGTAAACAATATCATGCCTCCCCAAGGGAAATATCTGAAGACTGAAGACGTATGCTCACTAATAACCTCCTGGCGAGTCCCCACCCAAAAAATTACAAACTTATAACCTCAATCATAGACCACTGTAAACCTGGACTGCGCACGGAATATTGGCCTGTCGCACAAGGGCCTGAAGTCGGAGGGTCGCTCGGATTCATATATATATATATATATATATATATATATAGATATATATATATATATATATATATATATATATATTATATATATATATATATATTATATATATATATATATATATAATACGGATCATATAGACTGGTTTATCAGTATATATGATATACTGTAGTCTTTGTAAATGTTTGTTCTATAATATTATCAAATGAAAAACAGTAAAACACGCTAAAGAAATGCCATTACGAGACTCTGAAGAAATATGCATGAACTTAATGCATGTTTAAACTCTGCTTCAACTCTTCGCCATTTAAAACTTTGCGAGTCAACTTTCATCATGAAGGGTATCAATAGAAGCGCAATTTTATTAGCTTTCCATTGATATATTTCATTTTCGGATAAATAATTAGAACCATGCATAAATTAGTGTTAAATAAATAAATAAAATCATCAATCGGGTAATTTTCCCGATTGATGATGTTATTTATTTACTTATATATTTCTTTTTCTGATAAATGAATTAGCGTCATGTATAAATTTGCGTTAACTAAATAAATAACCTGTTCAATCGGGAAAATTACCCGATTGATGATTTTATTTATTTATTTAATGCTAATTTATGCATGGTTCTAATTCATTTATCAGAAAACGAAATAGTACATCAATGGGAAGATAATAAAATTGCGCTTCTATTGATACCCTTCATGATAAAAGTTGACTCGCAAAGTTTTAAGTGGCGAAGAGTTGAAGTGAATCAGAGTCTCGTAATGGCATTTCTTTAGCGTGTTTTACTGTTTTTTATTTGATAATATTATAGAAAAAACATTTACGAAGATTACAGTATATCATATATACTGATAAACCAGTCTATATGATAGTCCATAGACCACTATATCTCTTTGTCGGGCGGGCCGCAGGCCGCTATGCAGCCTGGCAATTTCAAAACATTGTCGCGTAAACAATCCAGAGATATAGTGGTCTATGCCTCAACATAGCCTAACCTGGTAAAATTCTAGTTCTTTCCTGCCCTTAGGTCTCGCTAGGAGGTTATTGGTAGGGTTAGATAAGGTTATAATGAGGTTAGGTTTGTATTATTTTGGGGGGTCATTTAAGACTTTAGGTGGGGTGAGGGTAGGTTAAAGGGGTAACTCCCCCACCTTATAATTACGTTTTAGAGGTATCTGAAGGGATTTGTGAAGGTATGGAGAGAAATAAAAACACTAATATGGGCGGGAAAGGATTAAAATTTTACCGTTTTAGCCAGCGCGAAAAATTATTGAATTGAATTGATTGATTAATAGCTGCCACTTATACCCCATTAGTAAAATTTCGGTAGTGGGCCAAAAGATCAGAAGTTAGGCGCTCGGTGGCATCTCTCCGTGAATCACTTAGTTCCTGTTGGGTTGGACGTCTAATAAACGACGTTGAAACAAGGAGATAATGTATGTGAAGTGAGAGCTACCTGGCGTCTGGCGGACTTAATGTAGGTCTGAAGGCAATTTCGAGGCAACACTTCCGATAGAGTTTTTTGAGCTCTACAACTTTGCCTTCATTGAATTTTTTTCAATCTCAAACGTATATTACTTTTTTGGAACAAAAACCCCCCTGACACTGGCGGTGCGGGGCAGTGTCAGGGGGGGTTTTGTTAAAAAAAAGCCATTTACGTTCAAGATTGAAAAAATTCACTGAAGACAAAGTTGTAGAACTTAAAAAAGTCTATCGGAGGTAGGCCTCAAAATTGCCTTCAGACCTACATTAAGTCCACCAGACGCCAGGTAGCTCAGCTGAAAGCCACTTCGTGACACTTTACACTCACAGAAAAGCCACTTACATTCGAGATTTTTTTTTTTTTACTGAAGACAAAGTTGTAGAACTCCAAAAACTCTATCGGAAGTGTGGCATCGAATTGCCTTCAGACCTATATTAAGTCCGTCAGACGCCGGAAAGCTCAAAAATGGACAGTGAAAATTGATGTTTTGGGGGTACAGTCACGCAATGAACTATCGCGAGCACTTGGGGCGAGGCAATCCCATCAATTTCTCAAATCTTTTCCTTGTCTACAAATGTTCGCTCAGTCTCCTCTTAAGGAGACCCGCTCCACCCCCCCTAAGTAGCCACACCTGTTTCAAACCTTCCCGACTTTATAGCTCCCTGATGAGTAATTATAGTTTTAAATCCTGCACCAACAGCTAATGACAATTTAACAGCTCCCTCCCTCCCTCCCTCTTTCCCTCCCTTCCTCCCTTCCATTGAGCCCTTCAACTGGGTCCTTGTGTGTGTGTGTGTGTGTGTGTGTGTGTGTGTGTGTGTGTGTGTGTGTGGGGCGTGCGTGCGTGCGTGCGTGCGTGCGTGCGTGCGTGCGTGCGTGCTGGGCGTGCGTTGCGTGCGTGCGTGCGTGCGTGCGTGCGGTGCGTGCGTGCGTGCGTGCGTGCGTGCGGTGCGTGCGTGCGTGGCGTGCGTTTCGTGCGTGCGTGCGTGCGTGCGTGCGTGCGTGCGTGCGTGCGTGCGTTGCGTGCGTGCGTGCGTGCGTGCGTGCGTGCGTGCGTGCGTGCGTGCGTGCGTGCGTGCGTGCGTGCGTGCGTGCGTGCGAGCGTGCGTGCGGGGAGCGAGAGAGAGAGAGAGAGGGGAGAGAGAGAGAGAGAGAGAGAGAGAGAGAGAGAGAGAGAGAGAGATGGCGAGGGAGGGAGAGATGGCCCCCGTGGGATTAACAACATCCCAGGGGAAGGAGGAGGAATGCATTGTACAGACTTTGAGAATATGAACGATAATTTATTGGAAAATACAAAAGGAAATGGAAGGAGAGGATCCGAGGCCTGTGTGTTCGCGATTTAGGTGGAGTGACTGTACCATCAAATATGGGTCCCAATGGACAGAGCATCAGTTTATTCACTGTTACCAGTTGATTTCCACTTCAGGGGATCCCAATGGTCCAAAAAAACCTAGGTCGGAGGGTTGTGGGGGGGGTGCAGGTGGTCCCTACTTGGCCCATGGCCTATATATAATTGATACACAAAAATAACAGGAAAATGTGACTGCCTAGGTATAGTTAACTTCTAGACATTCGTTATTGACTATATAATTAATATCATGGAGTAACATTTCCATCGCCTCCTCAGATATAACCTTCTTGGTTATATACATGTTTTACATAATCAGGTTTCTATACAATATACATGTAAAATAAAATCGTTCTTATTATTATACTTTTGTGTTTTAAGTGCAGTGATATAAGCCCTTTTTTGCAAGTAGATCAACTTTTTTTTCATCATATTATTTATTCTAGTGAATCTTGCAGTTTTGGCAGTTTCTATCTAGTTACCGTTCTGTGCTAGTCAGTAGCAGTGAGGATTAAACCGGCTTCTACAGAATGGCACGCCAACGTGCTATTCACTTAACTATCGCGTGTGAGTATTCATCTAGTTGTATTTTACAGGGCCTGAACTATACTCGTATGGTCCCGTCTTCATATCAACATTCTTATCATTCATCCTTAGTGCTCAGTGTTGGCCGAAGCCACCACCCCGGGAGGCGGGTCCCAAACCCCCGGCTAACACCCAGTACCCATTCACTGCTGGGTGGACAGGGGCTGGGGTTTTAAGCCCATCTGTCTCCGCTCCGCCGGGGATCGAACACGGGACTTGTCGGTTGTGAACCGAGCGTGCAACCTCTAAACTACGGAGTACCCTAAAGTAAAGTGTGCGTGTGTAAGTAAGTAACTAAGTAAGTAAGTAAGTAAGTTTTATTTCCATAGCAATTATATACATATATACATAACAATTTAAATAAATATTGGAATGAATCTGTCGAGCCAAGGCTCTTTGACAGATATATTTCTATAAAAAAAATACAATTTAGCAGTGGAGCATCAAATATACATTATAGTATACATCAGTATACAAGAGAAAGAAAAACAGACTCATGAAATTTGACACTATGTACATTACACTGGGGAACAATTTGAAGAAAAAAAAAATTGTTGAGTTAGATTTTTGAGCTTATTTAGACTAAAATTGGCATGCTGATTCCAAATCTGTAGTCAGTTTTTTTCTAGCACGTCAAGTTTTTTCTCCACAGCTTACCCTCCAGATAAGCAAAATTCCACTTGTGAGCTGTAGTAAAACTTGCCCGCTGATTACGATTTGACTCATCGAGAGCTATGTGGCAACTTGTTTGTGCAGTTACAATTGAGACAGTGCGGTGAGAGGTGTGTGCAGCTCCCAATATGTCAGTACTATCAATATCTGCAAACAGAAGCTAGATGTAGGAATTAGGAGGATTTGTTATGGCTTTTCTCTTAACCTTGTAACAACATACCATGTAATTTCTATTTCGTTTT
>JACEEZ010010756.1:7500-24715 GCA_016584305.1 Chionoecetes opilio | reverse complement strand
TTTTCTCTCTCTCTCTCCCCCCCCTTTCCTCTCTCCCTCCTCGCTTCCCCCTTCTTCTCTTCCCTACTCTCTTTCTCTCTCTTTCCTTTCCTCTCCCCTCCCCTCTCTCTTCTCTCTCTCTCTCCCTCTCTCTCTTCCCCTCTCTCCTCTCCCTTCCTCCCCTCTCCTTCTCTCTCCCCTCTCTCTCTCTCCCTTCTCTCCCCTTCTCTCTCTCCTCTCTTCTCTCTCTCTCTCTCTCTCCTCTCCTCTCTCCTTTTATCTCTCTCTCTCTCTCTCCCTCTCTCTCTCCTCCTTCTTCACTCTCTCTCTCCCTCATCTCTCGTCTCTCTCTCTCTCCTCTCTCCTCCCCTTCTCTCGCACTTCTCTCTTTTCCTCTCTCTCCTCTTCTTTTTCTCTCCTCCTCTCTTCTCTCTCTCCTCTCTTTCCCCTTTTCTCTTCCCCTCTCTCTCTCTCTCTCCCTTCTCTTTTCTCTCTCTCCTCTCTCTCTCTCCTCCTCTCCTCTCTCTCTCTCTCTGAAGAGAGAGAGTGAGGTGTAGTGAGGAGAGTGGAGTGAGAGGGAAACGTGCCCCCTTGACACAGGTATTTCCCCCTCACTTGCATATTAAAAGCGGGGCAGCGTGATGGTACACAAAAAGAAGTTTTTATGACACACTAAATCCAGAAGGGTTACTACACGGGGGGTTTTTTTCAAGGTTTTTCTCGTGAGGGAATAAAAGGGTTTGGGTTGAGGCTGCGGCGGGGGATCCTGGGGGGTTGCTGGAAGAATATGGAATCAAAACCCCGTCTCTTTTGTGGCTAACCCACGAGTCAACCACCACCCTAACCCCCCGTATATAGTAAAGGTTTGTAGTATAGTAGAGGAGAGTAATAGTAGTAGTATATGAGACTTTATAAAAAAACGGAAAAATATTTACTCACTTTGGATCCCGTCTCCTTTGGAGACATTTTCAAGAAAAAATGTTATCTTTTGGGAATATAATGATATTTTCTGCACTACTACTATTACACTTTAACTACTACTACACTACTACTACACTATTCTAATACTACTACTACTACACTACACTTTCACTTCTAATACTACACTACTCTATACTATAACCCACTACATACTCTACTACTAACTATACACTGCTAAAACTACCTGCCTACTACTACTACTACTACTCTACTAACTACTATTACTACTATCTTACTACTACTAACTACACTACTGCTACGTAACTACTATACTATTTACTACTAAACTACCATTACTACAAACTACATTACTACTACTACACTACTACTACACTTCTCTACTACACGTTGCACTACTACTTCTACTATTATACTATTCTACTACTCTACTACTATACTTAATTTTATTACCCCATACTACTACTATACTACTACACTACATTATTTTATTACCCCCATACTATACAAATACTACTATTTACTACTACTAAATTTTTATTACCCCAACTTACATGAGCGTTTCCCGTGCCTGGTGGAACGCCGACGTATTTCGCAGGGATGCTTGCAGCCATTTTGTCTCAAGAGGCGTTTGACCCCAGGCATCGTGAGTCACTTTTGGGATCTTCTGCGACTTCGCGGGATTTTTGCAGGGGCATTGGTTGTGATAAACCCACTGTATTTGGGGCAGAGTGTGCGAAGGTTGGGGCAGGTGTTTCAGCTTCTTTCCGTTTAATACAGGGGGAGGGAAGGGGGCTCCTTTCCCCATCACTTTTTTAATTGTAAAGGACTGGTTATTGGCAAAGGTTTTAGATAAAATATTGTGGAGCATCCCTCGGCAACACCAAATCACTGTCTTGTTTTTGCCGATGATGCGAACTTTTCTGAGTCGCTGGAGGTACTGGTGTGGTCTCGAGGCGCTGCACGAGGAGGCAAAGCCTTTGGGATTTTGGTCTCCGGGTTAAAACCAAGGTCCAGTGTTTGGGGGACACTATAGAAGCAGTACAGTCCCCGTTCATGCGTGCGGGGGAGGGCTTGAAACTTGGAAAATTTTTCATAACTTGGTACGGAGTCCATAGTGACGGCGGGTACGTCAAAAGTCTTTCGGCGGATTTGGGATGCCCCCAGGCTATGTACTCGCTCAGCGGAGTATTTTACGTTGTCGATACTGTGCAGGGGGCAAAGATTTTATTTTTCAAGTCGCTTTGGGGTCCCTTCTTACTTATGGTTTTTGAACTGGACACTAAATATGACTTAAGATCAATCAAAGCCTTGGAATAAGTGTCTTCGCAGAATCATGGGGGGATCGTGGGATGATTAATGTCAAATCGCGATTGCACCCGGGGATGAATCGAGGTATTACCTGCATAGTCCGTAACGCCAACTTCTGCTATATGGGATGTGGCCCTAGCCGAAACCCATCCTTCCTATCGGGTTTTATCTTTAGGGGGGGTGGTGGGGGTGGGGGTGGTGGGGGTGGTGGAGGTGGTGGTGGGGGTGGGGTGGTGGTGGTGGTGGGGTGGGGGTGGTGGGGTGAGGGGGGTTTAATTTAAATACTATTTAGGATGCAATTAAGAGTGGCCGCTAAATATTGTTTGAGGAGGGAAAATGCAAAAAAAGTAGAAGGGGAAAAATTAGGTAAATAAGGGAAGCCAACATAAAGAGAGAGAGAGAGGAGAGAGGGGAGAAGAGGAAGAGAAGAAGAAGAGAGAGAGAGAGAGAGGGGAGAGAGAGAGAGAGGACTTAGGGAATTTTTTAGTATATATCCATTCTTCTAAGGGTTTAAAAAAAGGACCCCCATACCTATCTCTCTCTCTCTCTCTCCTTTTCTCTCTCTCTCTCCTCTCTCTCTCTCTCTCCTTCTCTCCTCTTCTCTCTCCTCTTCTCCTCCTCTCTTCTCCCCTCCCCCCCTCTTCTCTCTCCCCCTTTCCCCCCCTTTTTTTCTTTCTTTTTTTCTTTTTTCCTCTTCCTTTCTTTCGGGGCCCCCGTTTCTTCTTTTTTTTCTTGTGCTTCTTTTTTTCCGAAAATGAAAATTCAAATTTTTCATCTCTCGCTTTTTTCGGTTTCTTTTTTTTTTTTTTTGTTTTTTTTTTTTTTTTTTTTTTTTGTTTTTTTTTTTTTTTTTTTTTTTTTTTTTTTTTTTTTTTTTTTTGGTTGGTGTGTTGTGTTGTTTGGGGTTGTGTTTTGGTTGGGTTTTTTTTTGTGGGTGTGTTGTTTGGTGGTTGGTGTGTGTGTTTGTGTGGTGTGTGTGGTGGTGGTGTGTGTGTGGTGGGGTGTGGGGTGTGTGTGTGGTGGTGTTGTGTGTGGGGTGTTTTGTGTGTTTGTGTGTGTGGTTGTTTTTGGGGTGTTGTGTGTGTTGGTGTGTGTGTGGTTGTGTGTGGTGGTGTGTGTGTGTGTTGTGTGGGTGTGTGTGTGTTGTGGTGTGTGTGTGTTTGGGTGTGGTGGTATTCTCTGTTTTCCATCTTTTTGTTTTTTACAGGCCTGAGCAACGCTCGTGGGCCCCGTCCCATATCAACTTTTTTATCTTCATCCTTATGTTTTGGGTTTTTGGCCGAAGCCACCCCTGGGGAAACAGGTCACAAACCCATCTAAAAACCCGGGACCCTTCACTGCTGGGTGGAAAAGGGCTTTGGGTTTTTTAAAAACAGCCCCCTTGTTTTCCCCTCCGCCCGGGGATCGAAACCGGATTTCCGGTTTTGAACCCAACGGTTTCCCCTCAACGGAGACCCTTACCCAGTGTGTGTGTGGGGTTGTGGGGTTGGGGTGTGTGTTTTTGTGTGGGGTTTTGGTTTTTTGTGTGTGTGTGTGTGGTGTTTTTTGTTTGTCTGTGCGGGGTGTGTGCGTGTGTGTGTGTGTGTGTGTGTTTTGTGTGTGTGTTGTGTGTGTGGTGTTAGGTAGTGTATGTGGTGTGGTGCGTGCATGCATTGTGTTGGTGTGTGGTGTGTGTGGTTTTTGTGTGTGTGTGGTGGTGGTGTGTGTGTGTTGTGTGTTGTGTTGGTGGTTTTTTGTGGTGTGTGTGTGTGTGTGTGTGTGTGTTTTGGGGTGTCTGCGCGCGCGCTTGGGGTCGAATTCTAATATACACCAGCAGTGCAAGCACGGGCCCAAATCTCGTCCCCCTTGTCAAGGGTTGGAACACAGGGAAAAGGGTCTACCCCGGACACTTTTACCAGGACCCAAAGACAGCAACAACACGATTGGAGTTAGCAATACATGTTGTCTAAATATACTACTAGCCGCAAAGCCGCCCTCCGGGCGGATTTTTTGGCTAGTCCTGCGGAGGCTAGGTGTGGGGCCTTCGGCCACCACCTGTGTTTGGTGGGCCTTCGGCCCACCAAACATGGACTCTCCAGATAGCCCCTTCTAACTTTCCTGAAATCATGGATGTAGAAATGTAGTATTCCCCCCACCCATTCACTCACCCATTACCCATCACCTCCCCCCCATTCACTCACCCATTACCCCTCACCCCCCACCATTTACTCACCGCATTACCCATCACCCCCCCCCATTCACTCAAACCCCTTACCCATCACCCCCCACCCATTCACTCACCCATTACCCATCACCACACCCCATTCACTCACCCATTACCCATCACCCCCACCCATTCACTCACCCATTACCCATCACCACACACCCATTCCCCATCACCCCCAACCCATTCACTCACCCCCCACCCATTCACTCACCCCCCACCCCATTCACTCACCCATTACCCATCACCACCACACCCATTCACTCACCCATTACCCATCATCCCCCCCCCATTCACTCACCCATTACCCATCACCCCCCACCCATTCACTCACCCATTCCCAATCACCCCCACCCTTTCCCACTCACCCATTACCCATCACCACACACCCATCACTCACCCATTCCCCATCACCCCCCACCCTTTCACTCACCCTTTACCCATCACCAACACCCCATTCACTCACCCATTACCCATCACCACACACCCTTTCACTCACCCATTACCCATCACCCCCCCACCCATTACTCACCCATTACCCCATTCACACCAAAACCCATTACCCATCACCCCCACCCATTCACTCACCCCCCCCATCACTCCCATTACCATCACACACACTCATTCCTCACCATTACCATCACCCCACCCATTCACGTCACTCATTACCCATCACCCCCACCCATTCACTCACCATTACCCATCACCCCCCACCACATTCACTAAACCCATTACCCATCACCACAAAACCCATTCACTCACCCATTACCCATCACCCCCCACCCATTCACTCACCCATTAAACCCCATCAGCACAAACCCATTCACTCACCCATTACCCATCACCACACACCCATTCACTCCCCCTTTAAACCCATCACCCCCACATATTCCCTCACCCATCAACCCACACCCCCAACCCATCACCCCCACCCATTCACTCACCCCACACCCATTACCCATCACCCCACCCATTCACTCACCCATTACCATCACCCTACATCAAGGTTTCCCTCAATTCTCGCAACCCACTTTTTTTTTTCACAATTCTCGCTAATAGGCTGATAAAAAAAGAAAAAAAAAGTAATCGGATCATCTCATAAGTGGGCTTATGACCTTCCCCTGGTCAACCTGATTCCAAAAATGTGCCATATGAGGTGTTTGCGCCACGGGGGGCGGAACCTATACCACACACACAGACAGACGACAGACAGACAGACAGACAGACAGACAGACAGACACACTGTCGCTTATATTATTATAGATTACTAAAAAACATCAATACATGGCTCCGAAGGGCCCACAAGACTTATTTCAGCTCAGATCATAAATTATACATGCGTGATAAAAGTGGCGGGATTCGAAGTGGAGCTGAAACAGGACACTTAGATAACACTAATATCTACCTAGATAAGTAAACAACACCTATAGGAAAGGAGACGGAGAGGCGCACTGTGGAAGGCGTCGTGTGGTGTATGAAGCTTCTGTACAGTGTCCCCTTCGTGTGGATTTACATAAAAACGGGCGTCGTCCAGTTCACTGCCCAATGTTTTATTACTTCGTGTCAATTGGCGCCGCTGTGTAATTATTTTGTGCGCGCGCTGCTTCATTGGGTATCGTTCCCAATAGTAGTATAATGCGTGGCGGGGGGGGAGTGAGGGGACGTTAGTTAACATAGGCTTTAATGAAGGTACTGTATGGGCATTGACACACACAAAACACACCACACCACACACACACACAAACAGTTTTTGTTTTGTTTAGTTTATTGACTACAAGCAAACAGAATCACATTTATAATTTAAGATTACACTAAAATATACAATGGTACCTATCATTATACATATAACAACTATTGAAGTCCAAGAAGGTTAATCTTACTTCTGAAACACCCCTTAACAACTATAAAAATAATCTTTACGTCTGTAAATACCCATGAACAAACCATTACATTATGGGTACGATTACAATACACATAATATACTCCGAAACACACCTTAACAACTACACAACTAATCATACGCCCAATATATCATGCACAACCCTTGCAATAACATCTTTACTAAAATTGCAAAACAAATCATTCCAAAGTGTTAAGTGTAACTATCTCTCAAATATTGAGTAACAGGACAACTATCCACGACATGCCTCTACGTCTGGACTGAGCCACACAAACACCCCACCACACACACACACGATGGTCAAGTGGATAGCGCGCTGGCCTGCCATTTTGTGGTAGCCGGTTCGAATCCTTACTGCTCCCGGGGGTTTTTCACTAATTCGGGTGGTTACTGTCCCCTTGAGACTCGCGTGGACAAGACCATGGGTGAATACACACACAAAAACACATACACACACACACACACACACACAAAACCACCATGCATGTAGAAAAAAAATAAAGTAGAATAAAGATTGGGAGTTGGAAAATTTGAGGCCTTTGCGGGTGTTGTGCCTCAGCATGGGTTCCAATTCCCTTCTTTGGGGCCGACGAACTGAATCTTTTTGAACGAATCCAAAGAGTTGGCAAAACCTCCACCTGCAAATGGGAAACTATTGCCGTGCTGGGAGGGAAAAGGGGAAGTACAAAAACTAATTGTATATGTCAGAGAGAGAGAGAGAAGAGCGAGAGAGAGAGAGGAGAGAGAGAGAGAGAGGAGAGAGAAAAGAGAGAGGGGAGAGATGAGGAGAGAGAGAGAGAGAGAGAGAGGGGAGAGAGAGAGACTTTCAACGAAACAAAATTACACCTGCATTCCACGAACATGTATTTATTTATTTTTATTCATTTGGGTATTCTCTATATATTAGATTGTTGTGTATTGGGTTGTTTATTACCTCTTAATCAAGATTGAAAGTAATCAAAGCAGAGGTAATCAAACCTGGGGCATTGCAATCCTCAGTAGGTAGATTAATTTTTTTGCCAACCTCCATTTCCTTTTTATTCATTTTTCTGTTTTTATACCTGGTGCAAAGTTGCTCGGTGCCCTTTAAGCGTTCATGTCCAGGCGGCGCGTAGTGTGTAATTGTGTTTGTGGTTGTTTTAGTTTTAGGCGTAATGTCTGCCGCTCTGGCGATGGAATTAATTACGCTCGTAGACATAATATGATGGGTTTTGAATTACCAGTGTTCATGCATGATACATCCACTTATACCATACTACTATACCTCTATTTCTGCTACTACTACTACTTTACTATCTACTACTATTCTACTACTACTACTACTACTTTCTACTAGTACTACTACTACTACTATTTTAATACTACCACTTCTACCACTACTCCTCTACTATAAAGTCGCAAACACAACTAATAAAAATCTGACAAACCACTTAAGCTAATTAAATTAAGAAGGGATTTTTTAAAACAAAAGTTTATAAAAAATCAGACAGACCTTTTTAAGATGAAAAAGAATGTTAAAATTTAAAGAATTAAAATGTTAAAAATTTGAATGTTAGAAATTTAGAATTTTACAATTAGAATAGAGGTTTTTAGAAAAAAAGGGGTTAAGACAAAAAAACACTTTGTAACAATCCCTTATCATAGAAATATTTTTAAGAAAAAAAATTTAAAAAACCCTTTAATATATAATAAAATAACAAAAATAATAATGAATGAAAAGAGCGACTGGTAACCACAGCCATTCACGCGAAGCCCCAAACGACACAATTAGCAGATGTTTAAAACCCCTTTTTTATGCCAGTCAGGGAATACCCCCCCTATTAACACCCCCTTTCCCCCCTTTCCCTGGACCCTGAACCCCCTTTTTTTGGGCCACTTGAACAGGTTTAATGAGAAACCGCCTAAGAAATTGAGTCTTCCCTAAATTTTTTAGCTTATGATGAGGAGAGAGAAAA
The DNA here is from genome assembly GCA_016584305.1 of Chionoecetes opilio. Taxonomy (NCBI): domain Eukaryota; kingdom Metazoa; phylum Arthropoda; class Malacostraca; order Decapoda; family Majidae; genus Chionoecetes; species Chionoecetes opilio. Next base: position 16,428 of record JACEEZ010010756.1, on the reverse strand, counting down.
GAGAAGAAAAGAGAGAGAGAGAAGGAAAGAGGAAAGCGAGAGAAAAGGGAGAGAGAGAGAGAGAGAGAAGAGAGAGAGAGAGAGAGAGGGGAGGGGGAGGAGGGGGAGAGGGGAGGAGAGAGTTTGAAAAAGTGTTTGGGGTATGCATTTTTGGGGTGAGCGGAAACGGGGTAAATCGTTTTGATAGCGTTTTTTAACTCTGGGTAAAGGAAACAGGAAACACGTGGTTTAAGGTAAATTGGAGGAAAATGGGATTTGCTCCTCCCGTTTTGGATGTGATTGGTATTTGAGGGGCCGGTGAGTTGCTAGTACAGGGGTTTTGTGTCTAAATGTCCCCCTTTACAAGGGGACTGGCTTTTTATAAAGGGCCGAATACTCAAGACCTGCCGGAAAACCCAACTGGCGTGGGGTTTGCGGTCGATTTTAAAGGTTTAGTGTTGCCTAGGGAGTGGACTGGGCCAGGTGTCCCAGGACCCAACACAACCATACAGAAAACAGAACACATAGTTGAAAATAATAATAATAAAATACAAACCTACATATGTGGGTTGACGCTCCCCGAGGATGCCCTCATTTGACAAAAAAATTTAATCGTAAAAAATAAAACAAAAAGAAAAGGGACACAATAAAAAATGGACAAAAAAAAAACTTTACCTATCTAATATATTAGATAGAAAATAGGAGGACACGGGGAAAAGGGGTTACGTACTCTTTAAAAAAAAAAATGGGGAAAAATAAATGTAAAAGGTTTACCGGCATGGTAAAAAGACATAAGATTTAAGAAAAAAAATATTGAGACAATACAACCAAATGTAAAAATTATAACATAAGGTACATGGAAAGAGAGAAAACGGAAGGAGTTACTACGGGGAAAAACGAGGCCCAGGGGTTTGGGGGGAGTAAGTGAAGGAGTAGTAAAAGTGGCGGGTTTAAAGGCTTGATTGAGGGAGGTGAGATCAGCAGGAACGAGGTTAGGGCCCTCACAGTTAAGGCCTTTGGAAACTTTCTTAAAAAGAATAAAAGGTGGAAAACTTTCCTAGTCCCGTCATTTAAGTGAAAGAAACTGAACCTTTTTCCCATGTTCCTGACCCTATGAAAAAAAAGGGGGCCGTAAAATTTTAGGGTTAATTTGGAGTGTTTAAATTCCCAAACAAGGGAATAAACTTTTGTCCCCTACGAAGGTAAAGTAGAAGCTGACTTATTGTGAATAGGAGCATATCAGCTTTAGAGAGAGCAAGTGTTTGGGTTTGGGATACTTTGGGTTTGTATTTTTTAAAAACCCGTGGTAAAACCTTAGTCTTGCAAAGTCTCATAGTTGTATATAGCTTAGAGGGTTTTGGGACAAAAGTCATAAGGAAGACTTTTGTCCTGGCAAACAGAATGAAAAGTGGTTTTCCAAAACCCAGACTTTTTGATGGGGAATTGAGAGAACCCCACACCTGGGACCCATAGGGGGTCCCAAAGGGTGTCAATGTCAAATAAGGAGCGTAAATGTTGAGGATTTTAGGGGGTTGCAGCGTTTCCCCAAAACCTTTAGCACTGGGGGGGTTTAAGCAAAAACATTACCCCCCCGATTTGGAGTGGGGGCCCCAAGGGAATCAAGAACGATTAACAAATTTCAGTGCTTTTTTTCAAAACAACAAACCTTGGGAGTGTGAGAGGACAAAAGGGAACATGTCAAGAAATGCACGTGCCACGTTTGGGTGTTTTGGGTTAGGCAGTGGAGAAAAAGGGAAAAAAACGGGGAAAAAGATCAACAGAACCTTTAAATTTTGATTTCCACGTTAAAGTAAAAAAGGGAGTTTAACAAATAAATCCCAAAGAACTTCCCATGGTGGGGAAGGCACAGGAAAAATGGAATGGGCAAAGGGCCCAAAAAACCCCCCTTTTTATTTCTTGCACCCCCTAGGGACATACTTCATGTAGTCATTGTACCCTTTTCTCATGGTGAGCCAGAAAGAATTTAAGTCTGCTTGTGTAAGGGGATTTTCCCTTTGGCCAGGATGGAAGCATTGGGTTTTTAAAAGGGAATTTATTTTTAAGGGGACAGATTGGAGGGGGTTTTAAAAAATGACAAGTTGGTGGATAAGACGAGATGGTTCATGTTTAAACCTGTAAGTGTGGTTGTTTGAAACAGAAATGTTCCTGAAGGAGGGAAATGGGGAAGAAAAGGGAACCTTAGGAATGTCGGAGGCTCCCCTGTTTAAAGGTAAATAGAAAATTTTTTGCCATGGGGGGTCTTTTGGCGTTGAGAAGTGTGAGATCATCGTGAGAAAGCGGTCAAATGTGGATGTTTGGTGGTGACGGGAAAACCATGTAAGTACACAGTTGCGAGAAAGGGCATCGCTGAAACTTTAGCTTTGCTTGAAGTACGAAAAATCTGGATGAAATCTTAAAAGGGAAAGTAACCTTTCAAAAAAACACGTCCTAAATGGTCCTTGGCCGGGAAGAGGTGAAGTAAGGGTTTATGATCCGTAAGGACTTGATAAAAAAGCCATAAATTTGAGGAAAACCAAACTTCTTTAAGGACCAAAGGACGGGAAGGGCTTCGATCCCCGTACTGCGTTTTCTTCTTACCTTTTTAAAAGTAAAAGAGGGGCATACGCGAGGGGGCGTTTTTAAACCATCGGGGTCTTGCATGATACGGGCACGAGCCCCGGAGCTAGCCCCCCCCTTGTTGAAAAATGAAAGGTTTATTTGTGGGTCAGGGTACGCAAAAAAGGGCAGAAGGGGGAGAGCGTCCCTTAAAAAGCACCGAAAGCTTTTTCCCTGACTGTATCCCATTGGGAAGGGGAAACATCTTTCTTGAAGGGGTGAAGTGAGTGGAAAGCCAGGGCGGCAAACCTTGATAAAATCTGGGGGAAATGGGAGCTAAGTCCTATAAAGCCTACGGACTTGATCTACTTTGGGACTGGAGTAGGAAAATTTAGTTACAGCGCTGATTTGTCTTTTGACTTTTGAATCCGTCAGCTTTAAAAGAGGGCCAAGAAAGGCAGTTCTTTGCGTAGGAACGCGCTTTTGGAAATTTTAAAAGTTTAAAACCCTGCGTCCGGAAGACGAGGGGGAAAACTTTCTGATTTTTCTGGAGATGTTCTGGGACTGATTTAGGGGAAAAACGATCAAGTCTCAAGGTGGAAAAAATTTGTTTTACCCTTTAAAAACCATTTTTGAAATATGGGAATTGATCAAGCTTTGGGAAAACTTTCGCGGGGGGACCAAAAAGGGCCCCATAGGCAGGCGACAGTAGGGTAATGTCCTGAGGGTTTTTTTAAAAAAAAAGAGGAAATTCACGGTTTTCTGCGTAAAAGTTCGACTTGCCAAAAACCCGGAGCCCCAAATCCATGGGGGAAAAAAAAAACAGTGTTATACACCAAATCGAAAAAAATATCCCGGGCCCGGTAGGGGAAAACCGAAAAAGGAACGTCATTTTGTTAAAGAGCCGGAAACGCTACAGGGCCATTCGCCTGAGCTCTTTGGTCCCAGGAAAATTGTTTGGGCTTTTAAAAGGGGACTGCCGAGTCTTCAATGATTCCATCATTAGATTTCGGGGGCCCAGCGACGACAAGGGCATTTTTACTGGGGGCCTGCGACCGTGGTATGTAGGCGGGTTGGGCTTTCTTTCATAAGCTTAATTTTATGAGTGACGACGTTGGTTTTACCTAGGGGCTCACCGGGGGGAGGGCACAATACTCCTGAAGTCGGTCAAAAATTGGAAAAGCTCTCCTGTGAATCGGGGGGGTCTGTGGTTGAAATAGCTTTAAGGTTTAGACAAATTTGAAGGCTTTGAACTGAAATGGAGTTAATTTAAATCGTTGGGTTTGTGGGCATTTGTGGGCACGAACGTTAGTGGGAGACGTAAAATGTACAAAAAATCCCTTTTTACCACAAGGAAAAGTGATGGAACTTTGGGGACGTTAACCACATAAAGGTTTGATCTGCCATGATTTTTTAGTCGGGACACGTGCAGGGGAAAAGTAGGCAGAATGGGGGGACCGTCTCAGGGGGAGGGAAAAGCATCGACGTTTTGGAAAAAAAAAATTTTTCCCGAAAAGCTACCAGGGGAGGTGTGTGGGTAGAAGCTCAACGTTGGGCGAGATGACACCCTGACTGTGCCCTTAAACTTGGTCTTTAAAAACCCTTTTTAAAAGGAAAACATTTTGGGGGTGGAGTGGTTTTTTAGACGTAGAAGCGTCGTGGCTACATTCGTGACAAAAATCTTACGTTTCGTTTTTAGGGGAGAAAGGCGACAAGCGGAACGACGACATGGTCGGAAAGGTGAATGTTTGGTTTGGGGATTGCAATTTTGGGGGAACTAGGAAAGGAGAAAACTTTTATCAGAAAATTTGCGTAGGAGGGCATGTGGAAAACAATAGTTGTGAAGACCGGGAGGTCGCATGCAGTGGAGGAGGGCAAAGTCATGTGAACAGAGTCGGAAAAAACTTTTAGATTGTTTCAAGACCTCTGGAATGAAAAGTTCACGCCAATAGATTCCATGTAATTGGGGGGGTTTTAGGTTATTGGGGTTGGGTTTGGGGCAGGACCCGGGCCCAAAGAGAGCCCTCCTGAAAGGTTATCCCTTGCTATATAGTAAAACAGGCTGGGAAAATGGCAATCAGGACATAGGTACGTGTTTTAAAAATAAAATTTTCCCAGAGAGTAGTGGGTTCCTCGATTCCCCAAAGTTTTCAGGTCAAAAGGTTTTTAAAAGATTTCTTACGAATTTCGCACATTTGTGTTTTCAAAGCACTCTTTAGTCAGGGTATTTTCTGAAGAAAACCCGTATCCCAAAAAAAAGGTGAAGTAGTGCCGGTTTACTTCAGCTTGTATAATATTTGGGGCCCCCAAAGGTTTATAAAGGGGATAAAAGGGAGTGAAGGTTCATCTGTGTGATCTGGTTCGTGGTTTCTCGGAGGGGGGCACGTCGTGTGATAGTCATTGAGGGTTATACTGATGTTTAATGGCGAGGAGATTGTGGTCCTTCACGACCGTTTAGGGGTTGTGTTGCTTGGGAAATCGAGGAGGTTTTTTCCTGCACGGGCATTAGAAGTGTCGGACCACATGGGCCATGGTGATCACAAAAAACGTGGAAAAATACTGGGGTTTTGGGAAAAGACGTTTTGTGTAAAAAAAAATTTGCTCGATGGGTGCCTGTTTTTGCAGTAATAGGAATCGAGGGAGGTGAGTGATTAGCACGGGGCTGTCGTAAGGGGAAGATGAGCGGTTTTCTTTGGCGATTGTTTTGGGGGGAACGAGTGTTTTAGTTGGGAAAAGGGGCGAGAATATCTTTTGGTTTGGGGGTGTTTTTGTTTTTGGGAGATACAGCAGCAGACATTTGAAGAATGGCATTGTTTGAAAACACTGTGACGAAAAGTCCCAAAATTGGGGAAACAAATTTCAGTTTAAAGGGGTCTGTTTGGGGCAAAGTGAAAGGTTTATCAGACGCCTGTTTTGCCCGTGGGGGGAAAGGGTGTATGCAAACATAAAAGTGTAGTAAACCAAAAAAAGGGTTTCCCCACAAACGTGGGAGAAATCATTTCCCAAACTTTATCAACCCATTTTGAAGTTCCAGCTGTTTATCAAAAATAATTTGACGTTAGAAAATTGTTGCCAAAGCCGGGCATGACTGGAAAAGGGTTTTTCTTGCCTTTTGTGAGTGTCTGCAAGTCTAAAGAGTGGAGCAAGGATACCGGATTTTGACTGCCCCTGAAATATTTATTGGGAAAGTGGGGCTTTAAATTTGTCATAGGGTTAATGTTTAGAAAATAAAAACACTTTAAGGTATTGTCCTGCCCAAAACAGTTAGGGCAAGTCACAGCGGGACCCTTTGTTTAAACGATTTTTATTGCCTCGTTAGTGAGGGTTTCGACGTTTCGATTTTGGGCGCAACGTCTTCAGTAGTATGTGTACTGGAATATTTTTGCCCGTGAAAAATTTTGGGGAAAAGGGAAAGGAAAACCCCGGTCCAGAGTGGCGAAGTTGGCGCTGGGGGTGGCATGAGACAGGTGATTTGTGAAAGAATTTAAAATATCCCGAGTTCACAACAGTTTTTTTGGAAAAAATTTATAATAAAAAAATAATATAATATCCTAGATTTTTGTAGTAGATATTTGGAAAAAACGCGAGAGAACGGAAAAAAGTGAAAATTTAAAACGTGTAAGTTGGAGAGTGTTTGGTAAACACTTAGTAAAAAAAAGCATATGTGTGAGTTTGGAGCGTCGTTTTTAAATTATGTAACCCAAAAAAAAAAAAGAAAAATAAAAAAGGACAAAAAAAAAGAGGCGGTTTCGTCACAAAATAAAAATACCCAACTCAGCGGAAAAACCCCTAAAATCCAAAGGGCCGGAGTATCAGAAACGGACCCGGGCACTGTGCGGCGGGCTTGACAGGGCAACAAACGTTGGGGTATAAACAGGTCAGGATCCCTAGGGGGGTCAAGTTTTATCAGGGACACAGTCATAAAAAGAATAAAATAACAAGGGGGGAAACACAACAGGATCACAAAAGGGGTGGCATACCCCAAAAATTTAAACCAGAAAAAGAACAACCCGGGTAAGAAAACATATGTAGACACAAAACTTAGGTAGCAGAGAGCACAGGGGAAAAAAAATAAGGTTGGTATTGACGAAGGGTTTTTTAAAACGGGGCCCCGGTGGAAAGGGGAAAGGTGGTGGATGCCCGGGAAAAGAACCCGCAGCTGAGGAAGCAGGAGGGGGGTGTAGCAGGCGGTGGAGTAGGTGGATGGGAAAAGTTTGGGGGGAGTTGCCCGGGGGATGCCCTGGGGAAAGGAGATCTCGTAGAGGAGATGAATCGAAGCGGCGCGGCGTGGGACGCGGAGACGAGGTGGACGGTACCTCGTTGCCTGCCGTGTGGATGAAAGTGAAAGTGATGTAGAACTCAGCTTCGGTGGTGATTGAGGAACCGCGTATGTGGATGCGTAGGGCGGCCTGGTGGGAATGTCGTGTGGATGTGGTAGAGGAGGCGGCAGCGTTGTTGTGGAGAGCTGGGCGTAGCAAGCGGTGGAGGTGGAGTAGCTGTTTCCACACGTGTATGAAGCCGATGACCAGGAGAGGCGGTGATGTAGAACGATGTGGCGTGAGCAGCTTGAAGTCGTGTAGGAAGATCAGGCGACGCGGAGTCACACGTGGTAGACAGGTAGTTGGATGTAGCGGCGCGGGAGGTCCGTGGCGGTTGCTGGATGATGAGGCCTGGAGGAACGATGTGGCGGCGTGGTATGGCGGCGCGGAAGTCAAGTAGTGTTTAACCTGTTACCAGAGACCGACGCTGTCACCATGTGTAAAGTGATTGGTATGTCACTTTTAGGGTGAGCAGAAACAGGTAACTCTGCTTTGATAGTCGTTTATTAACTCTGGGTAAAGGTAACAGGTAACACGTGGTGTATGGTGACTTGGAGAGAGACTGGTGAGTTGCTTCTGCCGTGGTTGGATGTGACTTGGTGACTTGAGAGCCTGGTGAGTTGCTAGTACAGAGGTCTGTGTCTAAGTGTCTCCCTACAAGAGACTGGCTCCTTATAAAGGGCCGCGATACTCAAGACCTGACGGAGAACATCTGGCGTAGGCTGAGGTCGAGTTTAGGGGATTAGTGTATTGCCTAGGGAGTGGATTAGCCAGGTACTTGGTACCAGGACCCAACATCAACCATACAGAACACAGAACACATAGTTGAACACTAATAATAATAATACTAACCTACAGAGAGAGAGAGAGAGAGAGAGAGAGAGAGAAGAGAAGAGAGAGAGAGAGAGAGAGAGAGAGAGAGAGAGAGAGAGAGAGAGAGAGAGAGACTGCGCCCATCATCTTCACCTCTTTCATATTTAATCTTGGTAAGTAGTTGGAAGGGAGATAAACAAAACCTCGCCTGGGTATGTTTTTTTGTTATTCTCCGCCAGGTGTTGTCGGCGGGGGAGCGCTGAGGTGGCGGCGCCCAGGTGTTGTGCAGACTTGAGAGGCTATGGAAGGACAGGGAGGGTAGGGGGGGGGGAGAGTGTGGGAAGTGTGAAGATTAAAGGACCGAGGGTGGGAGGGAGGGAGTGAAGGAGGGAAGGAGAAAAAAGTGTTGGTGGTGATGTTTTTGTTGCGAGTTATAAAGAGGAGAAAGAGAGGTGCGAGATAGGTGATGAGAGAGAGAAAGAGAGAGAGAGAGAGAGAGAGAGAGAGAGAGAGAGAGAGAGAGAGAGAGAGAGAGAGAGAGAGAGAGAGAGAGAGAGAGAGAGAGAGAGAGAGAGAGAGAGAGAGAGAGAGAGAGAGAGAGAGAGATTTATAGTTGACTGCGGCGTCTTTTGTTTTCTCGTGTAACATAGTGACGTGTTTTACTAACTTCTTATTAGACGGAAAATCATATGTTAATTCAATACACTGAAGACCTTATTTAACCAGTAATACATCCATCCTCCGTTATAACAATAATTTTTTCAATGTTTTTTTTTTTTTTTTTTTTTTTGAGAGAGAGAGTCTTGATGTTGGTCGAACTCGCCTGTTGGTAGCGCAGGCTGGATTTTTATAGTGACACCTGTGGTGTCAGGTGAAGATCTAATTTTCTATGATGGTCTTGATCTCCAGGTTAGGCGCATGCAGCCCCTAGAGTCCACCGTCACACTCGCAATTGGCAGACAGGTATACGCTGCATGTGGGTTGCTTCGGTCACGCGACGATGGCTTTGACAGTTGCTCTTTGGTGAGACTTGAACTCGGGACCTTCTGCTCCCCTACCAGGCTCTTGAAAGAGTTGCCCCCGGCAGGATTCGAACTCGGGACATTGAGTTCAGCACTCCAAGACGTGACGGCGACACCACTGAGTGTCGCCTCCGTGGTGCAGTGGCTAGCGTGCCTGACTACGAATCTGCGGGCCCTGGTTCGATCCCGGGCCAGGGCAAGTCGGTGACCAGCCTACCCAGCTGTTCTTCCTTCCTTTC
>JACEEZ010010756.1:0-2500 GCA_016584305.1 Chionoecetes opilio | reverse complement strand
CTATGTATTTACCTCCTTTAAGCCCCACTGAAACTGAAAGATATTTACAAGCCCTTAAAACTAGCACATCCAGAATTGACGATGTGTCACCAAGAATACTAAAACACACTTCAACTATATTGTCAACCCCACTGACTCACATACTCAATCTCTCATTAAGAACAGGAATTTTCCCCCATTGACTGAAAAAAGGCCAAAGTGATTCCAATATACAAATCGGGCAGTAATAATGACATTAACAATTATCGCCCCATTTCCATACTACCAGCTTTCAGTAAAATATTCTAAAAAGTCATTGCAACCCGTTTGATTAATTACTTAGAAAATAATCAACTAGTTTCTAAATACCAACATGGTTTTCGGGCACATCATTCAACAGGGTCAGGAATAATACAATTCACAAATAGTGTCTACAAGTACTTGGAAAAAACCCCATCATGTAGTCGGGCTATTTCTCAACTTATCAAAGGCTTTTGACTCTTTAAACCATCGTATATTGCGGGATAAACTTGAACATAATGGCATTAGTGGTGTACCACTGCAACTTTTTGAAAGCAAAAGGTCACAGTCAGTGTATTGTAATGGTAATTCTTCTTCTTCAAAAACTATAACCACAGGAGTACCACAAGGATCTATTCTAGGACCATTACTTTTTCTTGTTTACATAAATGATATTGCAAATGCTAGTTCCAAATTCAAATATAATATATATGCTGATGATACCAACTTGCTATTAGCGGATAAGGATATACTAAATTTACACAGAAGTTTAACTATAGAACTAAAATTAATTAATCAATGGATAAAAACTAACAAATTAAAACTTAATACTTCCAAAACTAACTATATCCTCTTGCAAAATCGTTCCTTAAACAATCATCTCCCTCCACTGTTCTTAGAGGTTGAAATTATTAAAAGTGTAACTCATACAAAATTCCTTGGGGTCCATATCGATGAAAATTTGAATTGGAGCTTGCAGATAAATGATGTATATTCCAAACTATCCCGAATATGTTGCATATTATATAAGGTACGTAATCACCTCACAATTGAAGCTATGATCAGTATATACTACACGTTGTGTTACCCTCACCTTATATATTGTGTGTCAGTATGGGCATGTACTTGGCCCTCCTTCATTACCAAACTAAAAATAGCAGAAAACTAAACTTTGAGATGCATATTTCATTTTGGTAAATTTGATTCTACAGCCAATATATTCTCAGAACACAAGCTTCTAAATTTTTACTCTATCCATAAATGCTTTCTTCTACTATACATTTTTTTAAGTATTACAAACATAAAGGGAACTTCCATTTTTAACTTACTGGAAACCATTCACAGCACTAGAAATAATAATGTTAATTTAGTATCTCCGCCATATCGAACAACTCTCTTCAGGAACAGCATCTTTTATTTTGGTCCTCAATTATGGAATACTTTACCAACTGACTTGAAAACTCTGTGTAATTCGGGTAGTATTCCTCAATTTAAAAATAAAATAAAAAAGTATCTATTCACGCAACAAAATTTGTAGAAATATCACTCAATAAATAATGTAGATAGTGTCAAATTTCATGAGTCTGTTTTTCTTTCTCTTGTATACTGATGTATACTATAATGTATATTTGATGCTCCTCAGCTAAATTGTTATTTTTTTTACAGAAATATATCTGTCAAGGAGCCTTGGCTCGACAGATTCATTCCAATATTTATTTAAATTGTTATGTATATATTTATATAATTGCTATGGAAATAAAACTTACTTACTTACTACACACACACAACACACAGCAGCAATCAGTAAGTAAAGAAATGTGCCTTCTGTAATAGGTAAAACAAAATTGCCGTGTATGCTGAATCAAAGCGATGCCGGATATTGTTGTGCCTCCACAGGCTGTTTGGTGCTCTTTAATTTGACCTTTAATTGCATCAAAGCCATTATGCAAAGAAAGAATCAGGGCCGTTCTGTAGCGTGGTGGGTCCAAGGAGTGCTTCATAGCAGTATTTCAGGGCGATGCTTCAGGGCAGTGCTTCAGGGCAGTGCTTCAGGGCAGTGCTTCAGGGCGATGCTTCAGGGCAGTGCTTCAGGGCAGTACTTCAGGGCAGTGCTTCAGGGCGATGTTTCAGGGCAGTGCTTCAGGGCAGTGCTTCAGGACAGTGGTTCAGGGCGATGCTACAGGGCAGTGTTTCAGGGCAGTGCTTCAAGACAGTGCTTCAGGGCGGTGCTTCAGAGCGGTGATTCGGGCGGTGCTTCAGGACAGTGCTTCAGGGCAGTGCTTCAGGGCAGTGCTTCAAGGCGCTGCTTCAGGGCGTTGCTTCAGGGCGGTGCTTTAGGGCGGTGCTTCAGGGTACTGCTTCAGGGCGGTGCTTCAGAGCGGTGCTTCAGGACAGTGCTTCAGGGTTGTGCTGCAGGCGGTGTTTCAGTAGTGCTTCAGGGCAGTTGCCTTCAGGGCAGTGCTTCAAGGGCCGGTGCTTCAGTGTGGCAGCTTCAGCGTCA
>JACEEZ010010755.1:149993-154993 GCA_016584305.1 Chionoecetes opilio | reverse complement strand
CCACGTGTGACTTACCACACGTGCATGATGGAGGGCGTGACCTAACAGTGCTACGGTCCTGTTAACTCCACTGCCAGGCCTCGCCTCCAACACTGACTCTCCCCAGGGCGCTGCAAGCTGTTCCAGTCCCTGAAGAAAGTGCCAAGTGAGATCCTGACGTCACCATCACTGACATAGAAACACAGCAGAGACTGACCGCCCAAAGCATGAGCAACATGCCACACACCTAACAATATGCTCACAGTGCCAACTCACGATGCAACAAACATCATTATGCAACAAGCAGTAGGTCATAATGCCAACACGTCATGAAACAACCATCACACCCACACTGCCAACACACCGAGGTCACAGCGGGAGTCGACGCGGCGCCGTCGGTCAGCAGGATGACACAACAGTGCTGTTGCCACTCTCTGTCCAGCACTGCCGCCGCCGCGCCCGCCGCATCGAATGTTTCCTCGCGCCCTGGTCGCCGAGGCGGGTAAAGAGTTAAAAGAACATCATGAACTCAATGTCTGTTGTGGAACCAGGCAGTGCTTGTGTCACGGTGCGGTGCTGGAGTGTGGTGCAGCACAGAGTATACGATGACTTACTTTTGAGTCGCGACAGTTGACTGACGGTGAGGCCTGCCAGCACGGCCACCCAGCACACCGCCCGCCTACTCCACCACCACGCTGACATCCTGGCGACCGAGGAACAGATCGGGAGCTGTAGTTATCGTGGGGTTAGTATCATCATCATCTCTCTACGTGTCTGCTTGGCTTTATGTGTGTCTGCAGTTCGTCTCCGGGTTATGGTTTAACAAAAATGAAAATCAAATAATGGGGAGGAAGGAGAGGCGCTGAGGCGAGCACGACATTCCAAAATTTGGTTTTAGAGAACAATGGCTGCACTCATCATAATTTCAATCCGATGATACTTAGAGTTACATTATTGAAGAAAACCAACACCTTTTCACTCAACGGCAGTGTCATTCCCTGTGAGTGGAGTAGTTCAGCAGTGAAGCCTTAAGTATTAGAGCAACTCACTCTGACGTTGACCTCTCGCCAACCTGTGTTGATTTGACTGTATGACTGACCACAGCTGAAGCCTGACACTCTTTCTCACCCTGACACTTCTTCACGCTGCTGCATTCATTGTTCCATTCATTACTTATAGTTTGAAATGGCCAGCTATCTCTGTGGCTCACTGTGATTCAATCCCTCTCTTGTGCGTCCCTCAGCGAGAAATTTTTAGACGCAAATGTATCACTTATAATTTCTGACACGTGCTGTTCCGTCACGCGAGAGTTAAGGGTGAAGCTGCCTTTTGTCGGATGTTTTAGTCAATAAACCAGTGTTTATTGTCAATCTCCGAGTTTTCAAATGGAGCCCATCGCCGCTTAATCCTGGCATACGTATTGATTTCTCCTCAGAGCGAAGTGTAGTTCAAAATACGAGTATATCATTCAAAATATGCAAGACTTGTAAGCAGTTGAAGTGTCATGTGCATGTTTTAAAAGTTCATCAACTTGATAATTTTGATGTATCTAGTTTTTTTTAACTGTGGAACATTAATATACGAGGAACCTTTTAATGGTGGGATACAGAAAGAAATGCATCGTAGATTAGAATTTATTTTTTTTTACATTTAAATTTGGAGTTGTGTGGACAGATGCAAAGAGAAGATTCTTATTTGAAGAAGAATGTGCATCACCCTCTGAGAGCTGATCTCCAAAACATGCAACTCTAATGGAGAAGCTGAATTATCTTAAAGAAGCTTAGCACTTGCTTGAAAGACAAAAATTTGGACTAACTGTAGATTAATGGCAAGATTTATCATAATATACTCGTACACAAGAAAATATCTCAAAAATCAAAAAGAGATTTCATTCATCAGATTTGAAGACAGCAATAAAGTTTCACTGTAATATCTTGTTAAAACATTTACATGCTCTTCAAGCCTTACTTCACTATGCTAGGATGTGAGGCAAGAGTATTCTCACAAGCAATAATACATGAAATAAATTCAAGATAATAAAAAACGCCGCTTGTTAGCGCAGTTCCAAACAGACAACAGGCAGCAATAAGCCACAGAGCAGTGCCATGGTAGTCAGGAATGTAAGACGCTATACCTTCCCTCATCAGTGCCGTGAAGGGAAGCCTGTCATCGGCGCCATCTTGGGAGGTGTCAGCCTCAACAAAGCGGAAACTCTTGACTTTTTTTTTTTTTTTTTTTTTTTTTACGTTGGAGCCTTCAGTGCCTGTAGGCTATTACATTTTTTTTTCTTTTGAGGGGTCAGGTGGTTGGCCTTGCACATTCTGGAGGGTCGTGATGGTTGAACCTCGCCCGTTGGTGGCGCAGGCTGGATTTTTAATATCCTGCATGGACACCTTGGTGACTGAGTCTTATGTTGATGATCCATTCCTAGTCGTGCGCCAATAAGTCCACTTCTAAAGGCATTCTTTTTTACAGCTTTATTGAATTTCTAATATTTTACGAGTATATTCAAATGACATGCCTCTCAGTCTAAGTAACTACCTGGTCATTCTTGTTTTGTAATGCGGCAAAATTGTATGAGTGCTGCGAGGGTGCTGGCCAGGATGCCCCCCGCTGTGAGCACCAGGACGACCAGAACGGGGCAGGTGAGGGCACTGGGGCATAGCAAGGGGCAGGGGAGGGCACAGGGGCACAGCACGGGGCAGGGGAGGGCGCTAGGGCATAGCATGGGGCAGGGGAGGGCACGGGGGCACAACAAGGGGCGGGAGAGGCGTTGAGCGCCTGCATATCATATCCTGAGAGGGAAGGATGTTTCTGCGGCAGAGGAGTGTTAGGGAAGAGCGGTCGAGAATTTCGCGGCCTGGAATTGACATGCCCTTCTCGTTGCCAGCGCCTGATCCACCTGTAGACGGTGGTGACGCTGATGCCGCTGCGGACGGCAATGCTTCGTATGGGCACGCCGGAGGACCACAGCCACACCAGGCCCGCGCGCTCGTGGTTCTGCGTCGCCCTGAACGAGCGGCACCCACACATGGCGCCTGAAGGGGAAAACTGTGTGCGCACACATACACACACGCACGCACGCACACACACACACACACACACACACACACACACACACACACACACACACACACACACACACACACACACACACACACACACACACACACACACACACTGGAATTAGGAAGATAATACTCTGTACCAATAAGATTAAACCTAACGTGTACATATTTGTATTGACAATGGACCAGTTTCATTTGAGGTCATATCTGCCCAATAGGACACTGGCAAGTTGTCAACCACGAGCTTCTTTGCCATAATACTGTGTCATGCCACTGATTAAATCAACGTATTAAGGTGGTTATATTTAAGACTCAAGATTGTCTATACTTTTCATACCAAATATCTTTTATCCAGTCTAAATATAAAGTGGGAACCTTGTACCCAGCGCTGAAATGGTTGAGGAACTGGCAACGCGTCACAAAAATCAGTTGATGTGCGGCCAGACTCACACTTGTCAGCCGTCCGGTTGGCTCCCGCAAAAGTCCACTGATCGATCGTGGCCGGACGGACGTTTTGCCGACGGACGTTTCTTCGACAGATATTTCGTCGACGGACTTTTTGCCGAACAGATGTTTCGACAAGACACTTTGCCAAAGGATCTTTTTGCCAAATGGACTTTTCGCCGAACGAACATTTCATGATATTTGAATTTTTTTTTGTTTAGGATATGTTAGGTTAGGTTACTGTCGATTACCCAATACCCGAATTATAAAACTAAGCTATAAAAAAAGCCTGTCGGTGAAATGTTCGTCGACAAAAAGTCTATTCGGCAAAGTGTCTGTCGGCAAAACATCTGGAAACCCTGACCGATACATTATTTTTCGCGCCTCATGCCGTAAACTTTTTTCCCCTATCTTAATGACTTTTTGAAATCAAATGCATGATTATGTAATGCTTTTATGTTCCATGTTTCGTTGAGATGGTTGCAAAAGTCTTCCTAAAAAAAAAAAAATACCAATGCAAAAATGATATTATTGCAAATCTATAGTGTTGAATGAAAATTTCCTTCAAATCAATGAAAGAAGACAAAATGAGCAAGAAGAACTGGTATATACTCGTTACTATAGCAAACATGATGATTGCACATAAACTAAAACACAAATAGGAGCAAAAAATTTTGCTAAAACTTTTTCTGATGATTTTTCCGATAAATAGCGTCAGTAGATAAATCATAATGAATATGTTTTTAGAAGTGTCACAAAGACTATATGGCAAGATTATAGGTTTTTGCTTCACGGTTATTTTGTAAAACGAATTACGAAAATCAGTGAATTACACGCTGAGAAATAGCGATTTGTATGAAACAAAAACACATTGCGAGTGAAATGCAATTTTGTTTTTACACCACGATTTCCTGTAAAATTGTAAATAAACAACCACCTCAATAATCCATCGCCATGAGCATGTTTTTTGCACCTTCCCTGACTCTGGGACAGCCTTGGGAGGTCAGGTCACTTTGGGGTCATGTCAGGTCACTTAAGTGGTTTGCTGTTTGGTAGCAACAAGGGTATCATATCTCTTCTCTTACTCCTCTTCAACTTTTTCCTACATTCTTTTATTCGCATCATCACCTTACATAATTTTCCCTCTGTTGACTTCCGTCATCAAGAATGCTTCACTTTTCCTAAACGTCCCTTCCTGTGTGTGTGTGTGACGCTCTGTACTCGTGGCCGATATAGCTCTCGCAATGTCACAATGGCAGACTAATGCCTAAGAACAAATTTGTAAATGATTATATAATCTATGTACTTCTAAAGGTATGGCAATAAACCAAACTAAACAAAAACAAAAAAAATAATTAAGCTGATTGAATATATTTTTGAGAAAGTCACCAAATGCAGTATAAACATAATTGCAGGATGATATGTATATATAAAACAACCTTTACATAAGAGGTGAAATATACCTGTGTCACGGCCTTGGTGCAGGCGGGGCGCGAGGTTGAGGGCGCG
>JACEEZ010010755.1:142493-144993 GCA_016584305.1 Chionoecetes opilio | reverse complement strand
ATTTGAACACGTAACGCCATACCCGAGAGAGCTCAAGTGGCTAAAGGTAAAGGAAAGGGATAAGTACGAGCTTGGCCTTACTGTTTATAATATAAACTATAGAAGATTACCCCTGTTTTTTTTATTCCCACTACCCATGGTAAAGAGAGACACATAAGTAAACACAAGACATCAGCACCAGCTGTACGTTCCCAAAACAAACACATAAAACAGGAGACAGGTCAGTGCTGGTGTCTGCACCTCAACTATGGAACAGTCTTCCTACTCATATTAAGAACACCAAAAGTATGTCTACTTTTAAAAGAAGCTTACAAGCTATCTTTTAATGCTTGACCATTAAATTTTCTTGATGTTTTTGACATTTATATGATTAAAACCCCCTTTGTATGACTATTTTATCATTATAACTTTTTTTTTACTTTTAATGACAACATACTTTGTGTATGACTATTTTTTACTATTTATTATTTTATCTCATTTTATTTTATTTATTTTATTTTTATTTTTTTTATTTTATTTTTTTTTATTTATTTACTATTCTATGATTTTACTATTTTAATGTGTTTTACACACTTGTGTGCTTTATTGTATGTTTAAGATTTTTTCTGTGTATTTGATATTTTGCATTATTGTATTATACGTAAAAAGATGTACAAGAATAACCATTGTAAAATGGAAATAAAATTTCTGATTCTGATTCGAATATCTCTCTCTCTCTCTCTCTCTTCTCTCTCTTTTCCTCTCTCTCTCTTTCCCCTCTCATTCCTCTCTCTTCTCCTCTCTTCTCTCTCTCTCATCTCTCTCTCTCTCTCTCTTTTCCCTCTCTTCTCTCTCCTTTTCCCCTCCTCTCTCTCTCTCTCTCCCTCTCCTCCTCTCTCCTCCCTCTCTCTCTCTCTCTCTCCCTCCTCTCGTCTCTCTTCTTCTCTCCTCTTCTCTCTCTCTCTCTCTCTCTCCTCTCTCTTCTCATCTCTCTCCTCTCTCCTCTCTCTCTCTCTCTCATCTCTCCTCCTCTCTCTCTCTCTCTCTCCTCTCTCTCCTCATCCTCTCTCTCTCATCTCTCTCTCTCCTCCTCTCTCCTCCTCTCCCTCTCTCTCCTCTCCTCCCCTCCTCCCTCTCTTCCCCTCTCTCTCCCTCCTCCTCTCTCTCTCTCCTTTCTCCCTCTCTCTCTCTCTCTCTCTCTCTCCCCCTCTCTCTCCCCCTCTCTCTACTCTCCTCTCCCTCTCTCCTCCTTCCCCCTCTCTGTCTCTCTCTCTCGTCCCCTTTTCCTCTCTCTCTCCTCTCTCTCTTCTCTCTCTCTCTCACACACACCCGCACACACACCCACACCATACAACCACACACACCCACGACACCACACCAACAACCACACCACACACACACACACACAACACACAGACACACACCCACCCCAAACACACAACACAAATTTCACAATATATCCAAGATTGTGGTGTCCTTGATCCACGTTCCAACCAAACGAAGCAATGAACCCATAAATTCCAATATAAACATTTCACTTGTTTATTCCAAAGATGTATTCATTAATATGGGGTTTCACTTGCCATATTCTTAACAGGTTCAATGGCAATTCTAAAGCGTTTAATCAAGAAAAATTTATGCAAGAATATATTTCATTTAAATTATTAAAGTCCCTTTTATCCATAATACTTCATGTTGATAACTATATTTAATTCTATAAAAAAGAATGATAACATTTTCCAGCTACAAGATCATGCTCATAATACCAGAAGAAATCAAATTCATTTAGTATGTCCTCCATTTAGAACAACACTATACAGTAATTCTATCCTGTGTCTCGGTCCTAAGGTGTGGAATTCCTTACCTAGTCTAGTAAGAAACAATATTTATGTTTGTACCGTTAACAGCTTCAAGTATAGAATAAAAAAGTATCTTTTGCATTCACAAGCACAATGAAAGAATACATATAATATCTGAGCTCTTTTTTGC
Source organism: Chionoecetes opilio (assembly GCA_016584305.1). NCBI lineage: Eukaryota > Metazoa > Arthropoda > Malacostraca > Decapoda > Majidae > Chionoecetes > Chionoecetes opilio. The sequence continues at coordinate 143,025 of JACEEZ010010755.1, read as the reverse complement.
TGCACATATGATATCATATTGTAAGGGTCAACTTGTATACTTTGTTAATATTTAGATAATTCAAGTAAATTTCATTGATTATGTTGTGTATGTGTACATTGTGTGTGGATGAGTGTGTGTGTGTGTGTGTGTGTGTGTGTGTGTGTGTGTGTGTGTGTGTGGTTTCATCTATTTTATGTGTATGAATATATTTACTGTATGCTCTTATATGTTTTTGCATATGTATGGTATGTATATATGCTACATAATAATATGTTTGTATGAGTACGTGTGTGTATTTATATAGATAGTATACGTTAGTACGAGTAAGGATATTTACAGATGTTTTGTATGAATACTACATAGAGATGATATAATAATCTTCGCTCTGGAATGTGCACATATTACCTTGCTTAATAACTGGTCTGCTAACGGAGTTTTCTCAGCAGACTTTTCCCGAAAGTTAAAGATGGATTTATATTTGTTGTATTCTTATGGCAATAAAATATTTGAACTTGAACTTGCACCACACACCACACACCCACACACAAAA
>JACEEZ010010755.1:125000-135000 GCA_016584305.1 Chionoecetes opilio | reverse complement strand
TTGCTGATATCACTGCAAAACCCCATATCCAAGTCGTTGAGTAAATCATAAATAGTATCCCCAAAACCCAAACCCTTGGGGAACTCCATTTGTCACCAGTCCCCTTCAGATTTAGAGCCCTTAAATTTAACCCTTTTGTTGCCTATTACTTACCCAAAAGCCTGACCCAATGAAAACCCTTCCCTCTATACCGGGCCCAAACCCTTTATTAAGAGTCGCTCGTGTTGTACTTTGTCAAATGCCTTATTAAAGTCCGATATATTATATCATAACCCTTTTTCATTTTGCCGTCTCTAACTTTCCTAAAAAAGCTCAAAAATTGGTGAGACATGACCTACCCTTGGGAAACCATGTTGTGAACATTACAAACTATGTTTATCTAATACTCTCTAATTTTTTTTTTTGCAAAATAGACCAAAAATTTTTAAAACCCCACCATGATGTTAACTTACGGGTCGACAATTTGCTTTAGTCTCTTTTCCTTTTTTTAAAATTTGGGGTACAACATTTCCTTTTCCTCCACAATAATGCCCATCCCCTATTAAAACCTTTTCCCCTAAAAATGTGCAAAACACTCACTAAAAACCCTCCTTCATTCCTTTAATACCCGGGGGTACACTTCCGGGCCGGCGATCTAAAATTTTTTATTTTATCATACCCCCCTTCCACCATTTCCCAGTTATCACAATATCTGAGTTTCTCCTCATCGCCCTTTGAAAAATTTGTTCGCTATTAGGTATGCTGTGTTCCTCCTGAAAAAGACTTAAAAAATAATCATTTTGACTCTTAACAATATCCAAAATCTGTATTTAAGACCTCCCCCTGTCCTAACCTTAAAGGCCCAACTATTTCCTTTTTCTTGTTTTATTACCTGATAGAAACCCTTTTTGGGGCCCTTTTCGCCTGTTCTGTTACTTTAATCTCATAATTTTTTTTGCAACTCGAGTTAACTTCTTCACTTCCCCGCCATCACTTTAAAAGTTCTTGTTTTTTCCAAACCTGCCTTTAACCTTGAATAAAGTTCTTTTTTCTCCAATGTTGTGTTTAAAATTGGGGATCTCCATTTTTTTATCATCTTTCTGGCCTTTTTCCCTATGGGTATTTTTTCTTCCGTCATTTATATTCCTTTCAAATGAGGTATAATTTCCTCACACCCCGACCCTCACTTCCATTTCTAATCTCTTTATTACCTCCTCACCCTGCCCCCCCCTCCCCCCCAAAAAAATTTACTTTTCAACCGCTCAAATTACCTCCTCAGCCTCGACCTCACTACCATACCTAACCCCCAAAAACCTCCAGGTGCCTTTATAATCCTTCAAATTGGCCTTTTCCCGTTGTCCTCCCCCTGCATTATTCTGGGAAATAAAATTTTTTCCCCCCCCTCCCACCCCTTATTAAAAACCTCCCGTTCTTCTTAATCCTGCTAATTGGCCTTTCTGAAATTAGGTATTTTGTGCTTACTGCCCCTTAATTTTCCAACTTCCCCTCTTAACCTAAAACTGATCTCATAATGTCGCTATTATCGAAATTCCCCCGCCTCCACATTTTTAGAAAAAGTCTCTTTTGTCGAAAAGATCTAGAATATTATCTCCTCTAGTAGGGTCCTTGTTTGCTTGACTTAAAGTTATCCCCGGATTATATTTTTCAATTTATCTGCGCGCGTCACCTTGATTAAAACCCAGTCTCCCTAAGATTAAAATTCCCCACCACGCATATTCGATTATATATGCAGGCCTTTTTTATTTCTTCCCATATAGGAGTGAATCCTCTTTTCATAATTTGGGGGCTTATCACTACCCCAAACCATTTTCTCATTCCCTCCGAAACCCTACCCATTAGACTCTATGCTGTCATCTGTTTTTATAACATTATTAACACAACACTGATTGCATCTCTTGCATAAAGCGCAATCCCTCCCCCTCTCGCCTACTCTGTCCTTGTGAAATAACTTTACCCAGCTATCTCACTTCCGGATCGAATACCTTTCCTTACATATCCCCCCCATGTTTTTTTGTTTAATGCTATTTTAGAAAATCCTCTACACTATTTTTTCCTCTCAGGGAAACTATCTTTTTTTTAAAAATCCTAAAGTTTATATAGTAAAAATTCAAGAAAACTCCTTTTTTTTTTGGGCAATTTTCCCATCTTAAATAAAACCCCCCTCTCTCTCTCTTACGTTCACTTTAGTTCCCCCTTCTTTGGAAAATCCCCCTAGTTGCAAATCTCCCTTACCCCGCCCCCCCATTCCCACCCCCGGTTCCTATCTTAAAAAAAGCCTGCTTGGGACCACCTCCCTTTCAAGGATTCGACAAACTGAACCCTTTCCTCGAAAAGGGAAACCCCCTCCCCCCGGGTAGAGGTGGTTAAAAAAAGGAAATTTTCTTTTGCCCCCAAAAAAAGGTCCCCCTTGTCACAAAGGCCCAACCATTATCTTTGCAATGAAGTGCCAGCCGGCCATTCAAGGCAATAGCCCTGGAGTACCACAAGTCGTCAACAAAGCGTCTTGGGAGGACACCACACACAACAGGGATTGGAACTCAGTACCAACAAATATAAAATATTTTGTTAACAATAGTACACATTCTATACATATTTAAGAAAACTTTTAGTAATTATTTGTATACAATTCAATCTATGTAAATATCTATGAGAACGAATGTAAGTGTTGTTATGCATGATCGTGCGTGTATGTAGCTGTGTGTGTATGTATGTGTGCGGTGTGTGCATATGTGTAGTATGTAAAGGTATTGCATTATAAATGTATGAATGCATATGAGTGAATATTGTGTGATATGTGTTTGTTCGACGGTGTTTGAATGACTGTTCGTTTGTGTGTGCGTGCGTGCGTACGTTCGTGCGTGTGTGCGTATGATCGTGTATGTCTGTGCGTACGTGCGTGTGCGTGAGTGCGTACATTTGTGTATTACTTATTCCATGATTGTCCATCCCACGATGCCTATGCCTATGCATTCTCATATATAAATTATTTCGTCTGCCAGGGAGCCTTGGATCGGCAGACCGTGCCATTTCCTAATGTATTATTGTTGTAGATCCCCTTATGTAATTGAATTATACTGGCAATAAATATTGAACTTGAACATGAACTTGAACCTTATAAGGACAAATCACCACATTCTCACATTCCACGGGACTATTCCATGATACACATTCACGCCATTAATTTACGTCCCGCCCTATCATTCACGCTCCTAAATTACGCAACGAAGGCAAGGCAACTCTATAACTTACACTGAGAGCATATTAGAGGCATGGAAAAGGTGTTGTAGTGAGAGAAAGGATGAGGAAGAGAAAGGAAGATAAAGGATGAGAAGGTGAAGGAAAGATAATTTGTGTGGTAATTTATGTCACAAACATATATTTATTTGAGGTCTTACCTATAAAAAACCCATTGTCTATCTCATCCCGACGCAATACCCTAGCTAATCAACTAACTAGGATACTTATCGGTGGATAGTAGGGTTGAAATGGTTGTAGGCTTAATCAATACTGCAATGTCTTGTTATTCGAAGTGGTCGCGCGTGATCAAGGCCACTGGTGAAGGGCGGAGGCGTAGGGCATGAGCGGTGTGTTTTGATATGGGCGTCAGGAGGTTTTCACACCAAGTTATCTTGACGCAGCGGATATAATCAGTGTGTCGTATTTTAACACGTCCTATTGTTTTTATCAGTTATATGTACAAAATGAACGTATGTACAGTTCTTCTCGTTATAATCAGAGAAGAGATGTTAATCCCGTGAGGGCTGGAATGAAACTAATTCTACCGGTGGGCGGGAAGCCCCCGCTACCAATACCTACATACGTCTCGTATTCTCGGTGGGCGGCGATGCACCGCTACCAATACCTTGCCACGTATCCACGCAGGATAGGAGCAATATTATGACGACGACCAATAGTCAGTCGCACCAATCAAGGTGCTAATTATATAACGTGCAAATGGTTAATAGCACTGAAAATGTTCATTATAATATCCCATTACTTATCATTCATTAAAATTACCTTAACCAATACCCATTACCACTATATATTATATATATGATATATATTATATATATATAATATATATATATATATATATATATATATTATATATATATATATATATATATATATATATATAATATATATATATATATATATATCCTACGCTGCCCCTATGATGAGCGGACAATACCTCCTCTCACAATTGGGGGGGGGGGAAACAAACCACCACTCTACCAATCATTTAGAGGGCGGTTGGTGGATAATTTCCACAATCTATAATAATATAGCGAAAGTGTGTCTGTCTGTCTGTCTGTCTGTCTGTTGTGTGTGTGTGTGTGTGTGTGTGTGTGTGTGGTATAGGTTCCGCCCCCTTGCCGCAATCACCTCATATGGCACATTTTTGGAACCGGGTTGACCAGGGAAGGTCATAAGCCCACTTATGAGATGATTCGATCACTTTTTTTTTTTTTTTTTTTTTTAGCAGCTATTAGCGATAATTGTGAAAAAAAAGTGGGTTGCGAGAATTGAGGAAACCTTGATGTAGGGTGATGGGTAATGGGTGAGTGATGGGTGGGGTCATGGTAATGGTGTGGGGTGATGGGTGAGTGAATGGGTGGGGGGTGATGGGTTGGGGGTGATGGGTGATGGGTGAGGGAATAGGTGGGGGGTGATGGGTAATGGTAAATATAAGCGAAAGTGGTCTGTCTGTCTGTCTGTCTGTCTGTGTGTGTGTGTGTGTGTGTGTGTGTCTGGTATAGGTTCCGCCCCCTGTGGCGCAATCACCTCATATGAAACATTTTTGGAACCGGGTTGACCAGGGGAAGGTTTTAAGCCCATTTATGAGATGATCCGATCCCTTTTTTTTTTTTTTTTTTTTTAGCAGCCTATTAGCGATAATTGTGAAAAAAAAGTGGGTTGCGAGAATTGAGGAAACCTTGATGTAGGGGTGATGGGTAATGGGTGAGTGAATGGGTGGGGTCATGGGTAATGGGTGGGGTGATGGGTGAGGTGGAATTTGGGTGGGGGGTGATGGGTTGGGGTGGATGGGTGATGGGGGGAGGGGAATAGGTGGGGGGTGATGGGTAATGGAAAATATAAGCGAAAGTGTGTCTGTCTGTCTGTCTGTTGTGTTTTGTGTGTGTGTGGTGTGGGGTGTTTTGTATAGGTTCCCCCCCCCGTGGCGCAATCACCTCATATGGCACATTTTTGGAAGGGGTTTTGACCAGGGGAAGGTTTTTAAGCCCAATTATGAGATGATCCGATCACTTTTTTTTTTTTTTTTAGCAGCCTATTAGGATAATTGTGAAAAAATGGGGGTTGCGAGAATTGAGGAAACCTTTGATGTAGGGTGGGGTAATGGGTTGAGTGAATGGTGGGGGGGAGGGGTAATGGGTGGGGGTGATGGGTGAGTGAATGGGTGGGGGGTGATGGGGTTTGGGGGGGGATGGGTGATGGGGTGAGGGAATAGGTGGGGGGTGAGGGGTAATGGGTGAGTGAATGGGTGTGTGGGATGGGTAATGGGTGAGTGAATGGGTAGGGGGTGATGGTAAGGGAGTGAGGGGAATGGGGGGGGGTGATGGGTAATGGGTGAGTGAATGGGTGGGTAATACATACATTTCTACATCCATGATTTCAGGAAGTTAGAAGGGGCTATCTGGAGAGTTCGTTTTTGGTGGGCCGAAGGCCCACCAAACACAGGTGGTGGGCCGTAGGCCCACCACCAATAGCCCTCCGCAGGAGCTACCCAAAAAGTCCGCCCGGAGGGCGGCTTTGGGCTAGTGGTAAATATAAGCGAAAGGTGTCTGTCTGTCTGCTGTCTGTGTGTGTGTGTGTGTGTGTGTGTGTGTGTCTGGTATAGGTTCCCCCCCCTGTGGCGAATCACCTCATATGAAACTTTTTTGGAACCGGTTGACCAGGGGAAGGTTTTTAAGCCCATTTATGAGATGATCCGATCCCTTTTTTTTTTTTTTTTTTTTTTTTTTTTTTAGCAGCCTATTAGCGATAATTGTGAAAAAAAAGTTGGTTTGCGAGAATTGAGGAAACCTTGATGTGGGGTGATGGTAATGGGTGAGTAAATGGGTGGGGTCATGGGTAATGGGTGTGGGGTGATGGGGAGTGAATGGGTGGGGGTGATGGGTTGGGGGTGATGGGTGATGGTGAGGGAATAGGTGGGGGGGGATGGGTAATGGTAAATATAAGCGAAAGTGGTGTCTGTCTGCCCTGTCTGTCTGTGGTGTGGTGTGGTGTGTGTGTGTGTGTCTGGTATAGGTTCCGCCCCCCGTGGCGAATCACCTCATATGGCACATTTTTGGAACCGGGTTGAACCAGGGGAAGGTTTTAAGCCCAATTATGATATGATCCGATCACTTTTTTTTTTTTTTTTAGCAGACCTATTAGCGAAAATTTTGTAAAAAAAAAAAAGTGGGTTGCGAGAATTGAGGAAACCTTGATGTAGGGTGAGGGGGAAAGGGGGTGAGTGAAGGGGTAGGGATGGGTAATGGGTGTGGGGGGATGGGTAAAGTGAATGGGTGGGGGTGAGGTGTTGGGGGTGATGGGTGATGGGTGAGGGAAAATAGGGGGGGGGTGATGGGTAAGGGGTGAGTGAATGGGTGTGTGGTGATGGGTAATGGGTGAGTGAATGGGTAGGGGGTGATGGGTAATGGGTGAGTGAATGGGTTGGGGGTGATGGGTAATGGGTGGGGGGTGAGGGGTAAGGTGAGTGAATGGTTGGGGGTAATACATACATTTTACACCCATGATTTCAGGAAAGTTAGAAGGGGCTATCTGGAGGGGTCCGTGTTTAGTTGGCCGAAGGCCCACCAAACACAGGTGGTGGGCCGAAGGCCCACCACCAATAGCCCTCCGCAGGAGCTAGCCAAAAAGTCCGCCCGGAGGGCGGCTTTGCGGCTAGTATGTCTATATTTGGGTTCCAAGTTGTAGTGGTGGTGGTGGTGGTGGTGCTGCAATATCGGTGAGATCATTAGGAGTAATTATAAGTACAATAACAATAATAATTAAAATAATAATCATAATAATAATAATAATAATAATAATAATAATAGTAGTAATAATAATGATAATACTAACAATAACACTATGATAAAATATTTTAGTCACATCACAATCCTCGTTCTCTCGATCTCGTTACTATATCACTAGGACAAAAAAAACATAACACACACATCGGTTCTCGCTCTCACGCCCATCGTCTAAATTATCTTTATGAGAGACTAGCTCCGGAAAAATACACGTTGGGATGTGTGTGTGTATGTGCGCGCGTGTGTGTGTGTGTGTGTGTGTGTGCGCGAGTGTGAGTGTGAGACTGTGTGTGTGTGTGTGTGTGTGTGTGTGACTGTTGTGTGTGTGTGTTTGTGTGTGGTTTTGAGGTAGACTGTGTGTGTATGTGTGTGTGTGGTGTGGTGTGTGTGTGTGTGACTGTGTGTGTGTGTGTGTGTGTGACTGTGTGTGTGTGTGTGTGTTTTTGTGTGTGTGTGTGTGACTGTGGTGTGTGGTGTGCGTTTTGTGTGTGTGGTTGTGTGTGTGTGTGTGTGTGTGTGTGGGGTGTTGCGAGTGTGGGTGTGTGCAGAGTGTGTGTGTGTTATTCACCATGGTCTTTTTTCCAGCAAGCTGGGTCGCGATCGCCCGTTTCACCCTCTCCCGTGCGAGCTTGGAGCTCATTATTACCGATCTTTCGGGAATTGGGACCTCACACCCACCCCAACCCCCATCCCCTGCTCAGGGGGAAAAATAACTGCCCGAATTTGTCAAGTGAAAAATCCCCGGGAGCGCGAGGATTCGAACCACCTACCCACGAGTGAGAGACCGAACGTTATCAGCCTGACCAACGCGCGGACTCGGTGTGTGTGTTTTGTGGTGACGTGGTGTGTATTTTGTTGTTGTGTGTTTTGTGTGGTGTGTGACTGTGTGTGTTGTGTGTGTGTGTGTGTATGAGTGTGTGTGAGTGTGTGTGTGTGGTGTGTATGAGTGTGTGTGAGTGTGTGTGTGTGTGTGTGTGTGTTGTGTGTGTGTGACATGTGTGGGGTGTGTGTTGCGTGTGTGTGTGTGTGTGTGTGTGTGTGTGTGTGTGTGTGTGTGTGTGTGTGTGTGTGTGTGTGTGTGTGTTCTTGGTTTCGCTACCTCAATTTTTTTCTCCTTAATCCTTAAGGCTGAGGGTCTATTTTTTTTTTTTTTCTCTTCCCCCTCTCCTCTCTCTCTCTCTCTCCCCTCTCCTCCTCTCTTCCCTCTCTCTCTCTCTCTCTCTCTTCTCCCCTCTCTCTCTCTCTCCTCCTCTCGCTTTTCTCTCTCCTTTTCTCTCCTTGTCTCTCTTTCTCTCTCTCCTCTCTCTCTCTCTCCCCTCTAGCTCCCTTCCCAGGAGTCCCCAAAATGCCGTTGCTGCAGGTCTTCACAGGTGTTGTGCAGCAAAATGGCTGGCTTTGGGGGATGTGGATGCTGTCAGGGGTTTTAGCCCCCCTGGGATAAGTAAATTGACTAACCCCCAATTAATAAAGCCTCTCCACTGATCACACAGATCTCCAACAAACTCAAATGTTTGTTTAAAGAGATCAGAAACGTTTAAGCATGAACTCCAGAATTTTGGCAAGCATCAACAAGAAGTGAATGGCTATCCAGAAGCTGATGAAGCTTCAAGATAATAAACCCAACAACAGTGTTTCGAATCCCTGGAAAAAAGAGTGGCGGAGAACCGGTTATAACTGGACTGTCGCAGGATTACAAAGGATTACAAAGGAAACACAAACAGCAACAGACCGATAGGTCCTTACAAGGCTGTTTGCTTTAACTACACTACACTAACTAGATGATAAGAGAGAAAGGATAGGAAAGTAGAAGGCTCCTCCCCACCCACCCATCCCTCCAGCCGAAAGCTGGCCGGAAATGAAGTGATACCATGCAGTATAGAAAAACTGCATGGAATTTGTGAGGAAAGTTGAAAGCTGTAATCTATGGCTAACTACTACTAGTTTGTGGGGGTAGGTTTAGTGCTTGATAGATAGGTCATGTTATGTGTGTTTTGTAATGGTGTGAACACAGGGTGGAGGTTCAAGGGTGGTGCGGCAGCCTTGCCTGGCGCTTTCTTGGGAGGCAGCAGTCAATCAGGCCCCAGCTCCGTTCAATCCACTGCGGATTGTGTACTTTCCATAGATGGAATCTATGGAGAACGATGGAGAACGATGGAATGGGCATATTGGACAAGGAAAAGGTACGCAGGGTGATCAACGCGACCGGGTACCAGTTCACCTCTGACCCAGCATCTTGGGAGATCAGACGACTAGGGAAACAGGATGACAAGAAAAAGCGACCGATGTTTGTCGTAGTGGATGACGGATACCAACGGAATGAAATCCTGAAAATTGCCAAGAATTTGAAATCAGCCGATGGACCTCTCTCTACCATGTACGTGAAGAAGGACGTTCATCTCACCGTGAGGAAGGAGATGGCAAGACTGAGGGCGCGGGAGAGAGAAGAAAAGGAAAAACCAGAAAATGTTGGTGTCAACATAACATACGACTGGAAAAGGCGCGTACTTTTGAGGAATGGCAACGTCATCGATAAGTTTTCGCCGTATTTTTTCTAAGTGAATCTCATCAGATTAGAACTCTGAATCTCTGCTCGTGGAATGTGTGTGGTGTGAAAGAAAAGTTGCAAGATGATCATATACTTAATTTCATATTGCAGTACAATATAGTTTGGCTGTTAGAAACAAAGAATGTGCATCAAAAGAGTGTCGCTGGTTTTTACTTGTATTACAACAAGTCACGGAAAGGACAGCAAAGAGGTGGAGTAATATTGTTGGTTAAGTGTGCACTGATGCCCTATGTAACAAAGGTAGACATGGATGAGGATGACATGATATGGTTAGAGCTGTCTGTGTGTACAGGTGTGCGGTTGGGTGGCGTATATATTCCGCCTGAGGATTCCCCGTACTGTGATGCGTCACCGTTTCATACACTGAACGTGCGATGTTCAGACGAGCATGACG
>JACEEZ010010755.1:90000-117500 GCA_016584305.1 Chionoecetes opilio | reverse complement strand
ATATATATAAATATATATATATATATATATATATAATATATATATATATATATATCTATATATATTATATATATATATATATACATATATATATATATATATATATATATATATATATATATATATATATAATATATATTATATATATAATATATATATATATATATATATTTGCGACTATCATTTCATATTTATATTACTATAGTAAACTTACGTTTAACTTGCCTAGAAGCCACGCCCTCTGCCTTCGTCGCCTTTTCTATCTGGCAGCTGATTGTTGAATTCCTTGTATCATCACAACCACTGACATTCTCCTCACTACACAACAGTACGAAAGCAAAGGACAGAGCAATCTTCACTACAGAGGGTAAATATAGGCCAACAGGAGTATGTTTAGTGCTCATGTTATCTTCACTACACCCTCTGCAGTGAAGATTGCTCTGCCCTGTGATCACGTGCTGTTGTGTAGTGAGGCTATTGTGAGTGGTTGTGATGATACGAGGAATGCACCAATCAGCTGCCACGTATAAAAGGGGGGGAGGGCAGGGGGAGTAGCTTGTGGGCAAGTTCAACGTAAGTTTACTATAGTTTCCATCTTTACTTTCGTTCATTTTGGTAAGCACAGTTTCAGTCTTATTTTTTTTTGTATCTATTTGCGACTATCATTTCATATTTCCAAAAAATTCAATTTTGTTTCTATAATCTATTACCCGTTTCCTTCTGTACCTTCTACCCATGTCTTCTATTACTCACTTTCCTTCCTTCTCCAAACCACCGTAAGCCTCTACTGAATTTCCATTGCACATTATTTACACTTTCAAACATAAAGCTTTCTTCTCAGGTCCGACTCCGCACTTATAATTGAACATTTTTCTTTTACTTAACCAATATACTTCCATGTCTTGCAATATATTTTCCAACACATTTCTGGCATGCAAATATGACGCTTTCACATTAAATGTTCTCATACGTACACATTTCCTGCCGTCATAACCACTGGCAGTGTTACAAATATTCCATAACGATGCCACTCGAAGTATTACAAGCAGACCTTCCAAATAAATACAACCAAACCATCCAAACTTAACTGCATCTTCTTAGTAATGTGCCTTACTCGTGTCTGCCCTGGGAGTTACAATTTCCCAGTCATTAATACTTTATAAAGGGGTCACAGTTACTCTTACTAGGAGGGTCACAACTCTATAGAGCGGGGTCACAGCTTATTATGGTCAAAATTATACATATTTGAAGTCCAGTTTAAGCAGATTTTTGTTCTGTAACAGTTTCATGACTCTAGAAATGTTTAGAGTTGCGAATTTTGAGTTTCTTCATATTTTGAATTGCAAATTTCGTGTTTTTCATGTTTTGAGGTGCAAATATCGTGTTTTATGTTTTCAGTTGCAAATTTCGTGTTTTTTCATATTTTGAGTTGCAAATATCGTGTTTTCCATGTTTTGAGTTGCATATTTTGAGGGTTTTTTGCATGTTTTGAGTTACTATACCTTGTGATTTTCTAGTGTTGGGTAGCTTTGTCTTTTTCCTATCTATTTTCCTATCCTATGTATTTTTCCTATCGTGTTGTTTTATTATGCTATCCGCGTCTGAATCCACAAATCCGCATACCAGGAAATCAACAACACTCACAATCCACCTCTTTGAAGTTTTTATTTTGTATCAATCTATTCTTTATTCTGTTTTCTGAGTCGCCATTCAGTTTGCATATTTATGAACACACACACACACACACACACACACACACACACACACACACACACACACACACACACACACACACACACACACACACACACACATAGGGTACTCCGTGGTGTAAAGGAAGCAGACTCGGTTCACAACCGAGAAGTCCCGGGTTCGATCGCCGGGCGGAGCGGAAACAGATGGGTTGTTTCCTTAAAACCTCAGCCCCTGTCCACCCAGCAGTGAATGAGTACCGGGTGTTAGCCGGGGTTTGTAACCTGCTCTCCGGGGTGCTGGCTTCGGCCAACACAAAGCACTAAGGATGAATGATAATGTTGATATGGAGACGGGGTCACACGAACATTGCTCTGGCCCTGAAAAATACAACTAGATGAATACAACTAGATGAATACACACATACACACACACATACACACACACACGCTCACACACACACACACACACACACACACACACACACACACACACACACACACAGACACAATTACACTCACACACACCACACACACACACACCACACACCACACAACCGTCCGTATGGGTCAGTTTGCTATGGCGCGCCCGGTATCATTATGTGGTCAGGCGTTCGATCCCCGACCTCGCTCATCCCCGGATATTTTTTAATTGTGAAATTCGGGTGGTACTATCCGCTTTGAGCAAGGGGATGGGTGTGTGTGGTGTGTGAGGTCCCAGCATTGCCCAAAAATCGGTAATAATGTGCTACAAGCTAGAACTGAGAGGGTGAAACTGGCGTTCGCGAGCCAGTTCGCGTGGGTGAAATACACAGTGAAAACCTAATGAAATTTTGAGTTTTTCATTCTAACATACATCACATTGGAAAAATTTCGTAAATTTACAAACAAATCATGTGAAAAAAAGTGCAAACACTAAATCTTGACCACATAAATTATATCCTACAAAAAAAGCAAAAGATATATATAAAATATAAAGATATTTAAAAAAACCAAATGAGTAAAGAAAGTATAAAAGTGTATATAAAAGTCAGTAAAATAAACGTATATTATGGAAACATATGAATACAAAATTAAAAGCATGGTACAAGACATGTAGAAAAGAAATAATTAATAAAAAAAATCAAGGGCCAAAGAAGGAAGAAACAAAGATCGAAAGCAAATACATAAAATATATGAAAACCAGGCTATGTGAGAGAAAGAGAGAGAGAGAGAGAGAGAGAGAGAGAGAGAGAGAGAGAGAGAGAGAGAGAGAGAGAGAGAGAGAGAGAGAGAGAGAGAGAGAGAGAGAGAGAGAGAGAGAGAGAGAGAGAGAGAGAGAGAGAGATATATATACATAAGAACATAAGAAAATAAGGAAGCTACAAGAGGCCGCGAGGCCTACACGTGGTAGTTCCTGGATTCCTATATATATATATATAGAGAGAGAGAAAAAAAAAAAAATACGCGTATAATCTCACATGAATTTTTTTTCCTGCTTCAAGGTCGTTCTTCCCTTTAAATTTAGGAGGCTTTTTTTTGGGGGAGGGGGGCATATTTGGAAACAAAAGGGGAGTTGATGTGCTAAAGTCCCGCCTGGGACGCCAAGGACTATCTCTAGCAGTATTATATTTTATTCATGAGAATAATTATACAAGTAATATGAAAAAAGTACAGTAATAATCTAGTATAAACTAATACACGAATGATAAGGAAATTATACTAATAACTATACGCTAATACAAATAATATAAATAAAGTATACTAAAACATTGATATACACACATATATAATATATATGTATATATATATATATATATATATATATATATATATATATAATAATAATTATATATATATATATATATATATATATATATAAATATATTATATATATATATTATATTATATATATATATATATATATATATATATATATAAATAAAGAGGTTATACTATTATATAACATCAATCTTATAATAAAAAAAATGTCATTATTTTTATTATTGCATGTTTTTATTGCGTTGGTTCGCATGCAGCCAGACATTACGCCCGGTTTGAAGGCGTGCAGGAAGTGGTGATGTGCAGTCGGTCTAGCGCAGCAAGGTGTTCCATAGTTGACCATAGCGCGGTAGGGAAGAGCGGAGGTAATGTTCCGTCCTCGCGAAGGGCACAGTTACCTGATGGTCAATGTTTGTGGGCCGCACGGATAGTTTGGGAGTGTGGTGCCTATGGTTGAGGCGTAGCGCTGCCAGTTGTAAGAGTTGCTACCTGTGAGCCTTGTACATGACGCACATGTCTGCCACGTCACGCCGCCGCAGGAGAGGTTGAAGGATCTGTGCAGCAGCCTCTGGGCTTTCAGCCGGGCCAGCTGCTGGGCTCTGGCTTGAACCCGGTCAATGAGCCGAGGTATATCGGTGGCAGGAGGACCATGTGAGGGCGAGTATTCCATCAGGGAGCGGACTTGTGGCTTGTAGAGTGTGCCGACGCCCTGAGCGTCCAGAAGGTGCACGACGCGTCGGATGCAGCTCAGTTTCCAGGCAGCATCCTTGGCGACCTTGTTGAAGTGACTAGTGAATGTGAGGCCAGAGTCGAACTCCACCCGTAGAATGTTGACTGACTCCTGGAGGTGTATTTTTTCTGCTTTCCAGGAGAATTGTGTGTTGGTCCCAGTTGACTGCATCTTGCTTACGGAGATGAGGACAGCTTGGGTCTTGTCTGGTGCAAAGGTGACTTGCCATCTCTTGCACCAGGAGGCGATGCTCTGCAGTAACCTTAAACTTGCATTAACCTGTGCCTGGTTAATGCGAATGACTGTGTTGTGGCGGTCACTCCTCTCACAGGTGAATGTAAGAGTACAGTCGTCTGCGTACGCTCTTGCCTCAGGAATCAGCTGCAGGATGTCGTTGATGTAAACGTTCAATATTAATGGTCCGAGTACACTTCCTTGAGGGACACTGGCTTTATTGATTTTCAGAGGAGGTGGGACCATTCACCACCACGCGCATAGTTTCTTTCGTGGAGGTAATCTTGCAGGAGGTGTAACAGGTCACCGCAGATCCCCAGGCTTCTCAGCTTGGTAGTGATGCCCTGATGCTACACCCTATCAAAGGCACCAGCGATGTCAAGGGCGACGACGAAGGTGTCTTCACCCCGATATAGGGAGTGGTTTCAGGCTGCTGAGTGCAGGAGAAGAAGGTCTGCTGCGGATCTCCCCTGTCGGAAGCCAAATTGCCATGAATTTAGCAAGTGGTGAGCGTCAAAAAAATTAGTGATTATGGAGGCAATGATAGACTCAAGAACTTTCCCAACAACGGAAAGGAGGGAAATGGGGCGGTAGTTTTGAGAATCGCCTCTTCCCTTCTTTTTGTGGATAGCACAGACTCTCGTCACTTTCCACTCAGATGCCACTGCTGAGATGAAAGGCACTCCGGAAGATGGTAGCAAGAGGCACAGCAGGTTGTGAGGCACATCTTTTAAGCAGGTGAGGGCTGATGCTATCTGATCCCAGCGCTTTCTTGGGATCAACTTGTTGAAGTTGTTGCAACGCCTCCTCCGTGGTAATGGTGATGTTCCCTAGGGCGGCCTTGGTTAGAACCGAACTGCAGGAGGTTCACGTTCTGGGTCAGGAACTGTTATCCTGGAGGAGAAGTGGGCAGCCAACCACCTGAGCTTTACCGCGGTGACTTGTGACAACAGAGCCATCAGGTGATGTCAGCAGTGTAATGCTGTCGTCCACGAGAGAAGTCCTGTTGTTGTTTTATGCTGCTCCACCAATCCTTAGTGCCCACTGACTGGCCTGTTAGCTTTCGCCTGAGGTGATCCCTCCAGTTGTTGATCGCCTCTTTCTGGACTCTTTTCATATTTCCACAGGCCAGTTTGTGCAGGTATTTATGTCTTCTTGTGGGGTGGGATTTGTATCACAGCCATGCCTTGCTCTTCTTGTCTGCTGCTTTCCGACAATAAAAACCAAAGCAGGGCTGGTCTCCCGGTTTAGACTTGTATGTCTGGCAGGGCACAACTCTTGTTTGACAAGACATCAGGATTTCGGTGAAGTTCTTTTCCTGTGTGTCAACGTCACCTGTGAGCACGTCAGACCACACAATGTTGTTAAGTGTTACCTTAAATTGTATCCCAGTCCCCCTTGTCCCATAGCCAGTTGGTGCGAGTCACTACCTCATCTCGGTCGATGGCTAACTTGATCTTGGTGAGAACAACAAGGTGGTCGGAGGAACCCACTGTTGCTAGCAGGCGGCAAATCACTATACTGCAGGGCAAGTCGTTGATTACAGAGTCAAGTGAGGACCCTGAGATGTGGGTGTGGAAGTCGACGTGATTGGTGAGTCCAAACACCGTCAACAGCTAGTCAAACTGCCTCTGGAAAAGGTACTGGTTGAGATCACCCACAATGATGAGATGCTTACAAGAGTGCTGGAGGAGCAGGGCATCTAAGTTGGTGGTCAGGTAGTGAAGGGGCTCACCACCTTGCCACTGTGGACGGTAACACACGCACAGCAGAATGGAGTCTTGAGTGTGTGTCTACAATTTGATGAACATCATCTCCATATGAGCAGGAAGGTCGACGGGGAGAGGTTGTACAGAGAGGCTGTTGCGGAAGCACACAGCGACTCCCCCAAAGGTTCCTTTGGCTCTGTCACGTCGGAACCAACTGGAGTAGCCACCTATCTGCCCAAAGTTTTCTGGCACTGAGGAGTTGAGGAGGGTCTCAGTATTGGCAATGATGTCAGGACTGTGTGGCAAAACATGGCTGTATGTTAGGTCACCGACGTTAGTCTGGAAACCTCTAACGCTAGCTCAGATGATGGTAAGACTACCAAGAGCTTGCCTGCGGGGCGGCGTAGCTCCGGGATCAGTAGCGATGTAGACTATCATTGTGAGTGGGCGGGAAGGCTTGAAGTGGTGCCCAGCCTCCTACCTGTGAGGAGTTAGAAGTGGGGGCAGGAACGCAAAGCTCTTGTTAAGAGAGTTGTTACCCTTAGTCACCCCTAAAGCATTTCTATGGAGTGTTTACCCTTAGTCACCCTAAGCATTTTCTATGGAGTGTTACCCTTAGTCACCCCTAAAGCATTTTCTGTGGAGTGATTGTGGTCCCGTTAATTAAGCGAGCATGTTGATGAGGTGGACAGCCAGGTGGAGCGGGGCTCTCTATTTGGGTGGACAGCTTACTGTGAGCAGCTGGTTGTGTCGGATGCGTGTAGCCTGGTGTGTGGTTTGTGTATGTGCTTGACTGGCGTGTAGCCTGGTGTATGGTGATAGTGTGTGCTTAACTTTGGCGAGTAGCCTGGTATGTGGTGTATGGTGTATATGTGTCGGAGGTGTGCGGCTTGAGCAGCAGCTGTGTGTGTCGGAGGTGTGCGGCTTGAGCAGCAGCTGTGTGTGTCGGAGGTGTGTGTAGCCTACAATATGATTGTATGTATGATTGGAGTGGTGATGACGTGAGATGGTGCAAACTGTGTTGTGGATGATTTCATCATTTATTTGATGTTTGAGACATCAATGGGCCATCATAAATTTATTAAAATGTTTATGTACATGTATGATTGTGAAAATACATTATAAGTTAAAATTGGAGAAGTGAGTCAATATTTGCCTGGTGGTTGTGCGAATGAAGTGTGGTTGTGAGAGTGAGGTGTGGGAGTGAAAATCTAGCTGCCAACCAGCCAGCCCGGGATAACTTCTCTAAGGGAGAAGCAAGGTACAGTGTTAGGTATTGCACAATATTTACTGTGCATGTTTTTGCAGCAATGAGCTGCAGTGTGGTGAAGTGTGGCTGTGGACGTAACAGAGTGAAGCAGCCAAGCGTTATTTTTTGCCTGCTCCGCAGACAGCTGTTTGAAAAACTTATCCTGCCTATCTTTATCGAGGCGCGTGCGGCACTCCTGGATAGTGTGACCGTGGCGCTGGCAGTAGTCGCACTTCAACTTCCTGAAGCAGTCGTTCTCCGTGTGTCCACTTCTCTTGCAGTGATGGCAGTAGCTTCGAATCGGTGCCCGGGCCGTTGGAGCAGACCAAGCGGAAGTGTGCCGCCTTGCAGTTGTGGGGCGTCGGGGAGGACTGGCAGTAGGGCGCGCTTGTCGTCTTTAGATAAAATTATCTGCTTGATTATTTTTGTTGGATACTTGTGAAGTGCGAGTATCCCGCCGCTCGGGTCGCGGGGCAGGTGGGCCGCGGGGAAGCCCGGCGCTCAAGATTTGTGGTAGTGGAGGCACTGATAACCCGGCGCTCTGGACTCACGGCAGGGAAGGTGCGGGTAGCGCGGCGCTCGGTACTCGTGATAGGTGAGGCGCGGGTGGTGTGGCGCTCAGGGCTCGCAGCAGGTGTAGGCGTGCTTTTTTGATGAACGTTCACACCACTTCTGTGTTGTATGGCAACATACTTAAGTGGGAGTGGCTTATCAGACGTCCACCAGGCCTGTGAGGTTTGATTTGTGGCAGTATGTTTTTGCCACTGGCGGTCAATCCATTCAAGCTTAGCGCTTCTGGCAATGGTTCTGGTGTCAAGCTCTTCAAGGCTGGACTTGGTTACTGCTTTGTTGTCAATAAAGTCCAGGATGGTTACTACAGCGTCTCTCTGCTGGGCGATACGCTGGGATGTCGTATCAAAAAAGCCGAGGATGCTTTTTTTTCTTCGTAGCTCTCCTCTTAACTCCCTGATGATGTTGACTACAGCTGCGGGTTATAGTTGCTGCAGGTCTTCATAATCGTCTTCATCGGCAGTGAAACATTCAGTGGAGGCAGTATCTGAAGGCTCTGTCTCACCCTGTGGTGGGTGTGCAACTGCTTCCTGGAAGACCACGGGGGCCGATATCCCCACAGCCTCGCGTAGAACACCGACTTGACAGCAGTCGAGTGTTGTGTTGGTGTCGAGACAGCTGGTATGAGCGATGTTGGGGCAGTCACCTCCTGAACATTCAGTGACTGATTTAGTGGTGGTTGTCTTGCCACAGACTGCACACCAAAAGTCCGGTGGCCAAACACCATATATAGGCCGAACCTTTGAATTTGTGGTGCATAATTGTTCTTTGCAGATTTTGATAGCCTAGAACCTCTAGTTTTGGAATCTGTCGGGTGCAACTTTTGCATCCTTGGGCATTTTGCAAAAATGACGACTGAAGATAGGAATGGGAATCACTGTTTGGGACTGAAAATTTGATGTAGGGGTAATTATAAACGGGCATAGATCACACATGTACAGACTTTTGACAATGTTTTTACTACCAAAATGTTCGTATTGATTAGTTTTATCACCTCAAACTAATGATATATAAATTGCGTCAACAATAAGGTCATAGGAGGTCAAAAGTTCAAACTTTTTGGCGTGAAAATGAGATTTGACGAGCTGACTTTGGCCTTTTCTTTTTACTGATACATATTTACATGTTGCCGCGTCATAAATGTGGACATGGGTAAGCCGAAAAAAATCAGCGGCAATTTTGTTTTAGTATCGAATTGTTGTTTGTCTGTTTTTTCTATCAATTAGTGTTGATATTTAGTGATATACTGTGCAATGCCACGGTAATTTGTAATGCTTACACTGGGGTGTTATTAGTCATTTTGTTATCTTATGTAGTTTTCTATTTATGAGCTTATATTTTGTATGAAATGAGAATTATATTTTTTTGGAATCTGTATTTTAGTCTACTTAACTCTATTATACTAGTCAAACTTTTTTAGTCTGCTTAGATTATTTTTATCTAACAATTATTGATTGTAATGTTATTCATCGACAATAAAATAAAGAATTATATTGTTTGATAGAGCGCAAGGACTCCAGTTACCAAACAGACTTGTTGTCACAGGGAAAGCTGATACCCCTGTTGAAG
Source organism: Chionoecetes opilio (assembly GCA_016584305.1). NCBI lineage: Eukaryota > Metazoa > Arthropoda > Malacostraca > Decapoda > Majidae > Chionoecetes > Chionoecetes opilio. The sequence goes on along the minus strand of JACEEZ010010755.1, from coordinate 107,987 downwards.
TCTGGCAAGGTGTACGAGTGGAGAGATCAGATTTGCAAACTAACCATGATGAAGCAGACGTCATCATTCCACATCAGGTTGTCCAGTTTGTTTCTGTGAGGGCTCGGAACACAGAGGAACGATGAATAGGGAAGGAGAGAAGTATAAATAAGGGAATAGAAGAAGAGATTAAGGGAAGAGAGAGAATCTCTGATAACGGTAGTGGAAGCGAGAAGGGACGATGGTTTTCGCTGACACAACCTATCCTTATCAAACCATCAAGGGGAGAGCAAAAGCTACTTTCAGAATCGCTGAAGATAGGTGAGTGTATGTATGAGCGTCCACTAGAAGAAGAATAGGGAGGAGGAATAAGGAGAGAGAAAGTGAGGAATGGGAAGAGAGAATAGGAGAAGAAGGAACGAGAGATGGGAAGAAGGGGAAAGGCATTGCTTATATTGCTGACTCAACATAGTTGCCACCGTTCAAGGAGCCATCACCTTTCACCCCTCACTTCACACATTGGATGATTGACTGTAGCACTGATATGACCTTTGCCCTGTGCCCACCACCACGGACCTGGCCTGCCCCTGAACACAGAGAAGAGAGTATCAGAATCTTTCTAGCTTTGAGTGTTGAGCCTTAATCAACGCTCCAACGCCCACCACTCCGCTTAGTCCCCTGGGGCAGGTGCTACTCAACTCTACGGTGCCCCGACGTCCTGCAAGAGCACCTGCCCCTGTGGCTTTGCCCCTCTGGTTCCGCCTGGGCCCCCCTGAGATCCCGGGGCCAAAGCGGGGCTATGAGGACCGCCCCGCTTTGCCCCAAAAGCGGGTATGTGCAGCTCTAAGGTGCTCTGACGTCCTGCAATACAACCCGCCCCTGTGGCTTCTCTCCTGAGCCCCCCAGGGATCCCGGGGCCGCGGCGGGGCGACGGAGGATCGCCCCGCATTCCCCCACGGGGCGGGGGTGCAACTCTACGGTGTCACGACGTCCCTGCAACACACCCGCCCCCGTGGCTTCTCTTCAGGGCCCCCCCAGGGATCCCGGGACCGCGGCGGGGCGACTGAGGATCGCGCCGCATTGCCCCAAGGTGCGGGGGTGCAACTCTACGATATCACGACGTCCCTGCAACATACCCGCCCCCTGTGGCTTCTCTTCAGGGTCCTCCAGGGACCACGGGGCATTGTGCGAGACACACGCGGCGGAACTAGGGGCGAGGTGCAACTCTACGGGGCTGCGATGTCCTGCTAGACACCTGCCTCTGTGGCTTCTCCTGGGTTCCCCCTGGGACCCCGGGGCATTACGAGGCACATGCAGCGGGGCTTTAGGACCCCTTGAGTACCACAGGTCTACCAGGAGGCTACGCGACAAATGGTAATGTATTAATTATACAGTGCATGACAGGGCGGGCTTTTAAGGTTGCCCCCGGGGGACCTGTAGCAAGCCAGGGACCTTGGAGGGGACAGGGAGGGTCACCCTCCCGGCAATGCCGGGACTTTTACCAGAATGGGGAGGCAAGCTTCCCGTATCTCCGACGAGAGGGGGCACTGCCCCGTTTAATGTGAACTGTAAGTACCTAAGTACATATAGTACATGGATATATGCCCAACCTGGCACCCTACAGGTAGGGGTGCCGGGGATTAGATGTCATGCCACGTCAACGACCGATTGGATAGAACCGTAGCGGGTGGGGGGTCCGCTAACAGGAGCATCACCCCCCGTTGAGCCCCCTCTCCCCCAGAGTGGGGCTTAACAGTTTCTAACACCAGAAAGACTATTAAAGTAATCTCAGATAACACAGACTTGTTTGTATTGCTTGTACATTACTACCACTACTGTCAACTCTCTGCATGCCTTGTCATGGAACCGACTTCTCCTGAAAGGACTTCAGTGAACATTGGAGACACCTTAATAAAAAACCAGGCTATTGTCCAACAGCTGCTGGCAGCATATGCGTTGACAGGATGCGACACAGTTGGTTGCTATTTTAGAATTGGAAAGCAGTAAAAGTCCTTAAAGCAAGATATAAACTGGACAGCATAGGAGAACCTGAAGCCCAACACGAGACAATAATTTGAGAAGCTACCCAGTTTATTGCAGCATGCTATGTAGAGAAAGCTGGACCAAACAACAGCATGTCAGATATCCGATAAAGACATTGGATCTCCAGCATGGCCAGAAAAAGTGCTGCGTCAGTTCACCAACTGAAGACTCTTCCTCCTACAAGTGAAGCGTTTGTCGAGTACGTGAAAAGGGCACATTTTCAAGCATGCATTTGGAGGTCGGCACTGACTGGCGAGGCAGCAGATATGGACCCTCTGGAGAACGGCTGGGTATCTGATGACGATTTCGGTGTATTAATACCAGTGACCCTCCCACCACAAAACGGAAATTGCTCCAGCAGCTGGTATGAAGCTGATCCAATGTGGCTGGTTAAGCGAAACACCATGCTCAACTGAGAGGTGTGGATGTGTGGCTGGTCAGATGTCCTGTTCTGCTTTTTGTCGCTGTCGAACAGAAAAAGAACATGTCGGAATCGCTGGACATTGCTGAAACAACGGATAGAGGATGCCAATGACTCGGATGAAGATGAAAGTAATGATGAGGATGACAGTGAATACTGATGTGTTTTATTATATGAGAGTTTCCTCATTGGACGTTTCTGCAATATATCTCATCTCTAAGACACTTGTGTATTTTGTTATGTTCTAGTGGGAATAGATTAGCTTTATCTTTTGATTCATGAAATTCTGTTGATATAAAGCTGATTATTCTCTGTAATTATGTTAATGTATACGCTACCCATTTTTACCGCCATCTTAGATTGGGTATTCAGAAATATTGTAATTGTACTTTTCCCAGTCTAATTGCATAGTTTAATCTTATTTTTTGTTATGTATTATTAGTTTAACAGACCGTCTATTTTTCAGACCGTATAAATAAAAGTGTTATTGTAATTTCATTGGTGTTATTGGATTCCGTGACCACAAAAATCTATGGTTAGACACAAAAATGACTGTTGTAAATAAAATATTAACGAAGTTATCAATATAAAACCATTACTACGTTGGTGTATTATGTATATTTGCCGCCATCTTGAATTTCTCAAAATGCTCAAGGGTGCCATAATTGCACCCGACGGATTCTTATTAATGGCACACTCAGTGATCAAAATCCGCAGAGAACAATTATGCACTACAAATTCCAAGGTTCCACCCCCTGGCTGCTGGACTACAACCAAAGACATTCTACAACAAGATACCTCACTCCGGGGTGCCCTGTGGTGCGCGTGAAATTGACCTCCGCCGTGCGGCAGGAGTTAACCAGTCTGCTGGCCCATTCACTTGCTGCCTATGACTATCAATGAAAATCATATAGACTATGGTTTATCAGTATATATGATATACTGTTATTTTCGTAAATGTTTGTCCTATAATATTATCAAATAAAAAACAGTAAAACACGCTAAAGAAATGCCATTACGCTACTCTGAAGAAATATGCATGAACTTATTATTCACTTCAACTCTTCGCCATTTAAAACTTTGCGTGTCAACATATACCATGAAACATATCAATAGAAGCGCAATTTTATTAGCTTTCCATTGATATATTTCGGTTTCTGATAAAGGAATTAGAACCATGCATACATTACCGTTAACTAAATAAATAAAATCATCAATCGGGTAATTTTCCCGATTGATGATGTTATTTATTTAGTTAACGCTAATTTATGCATGGTGCTAACTCATTTATCAGAAAACAAAATATATAAGTGAATAAATAACATCATCAATCGGGAAAATTACCCGACTGATGATGTAATTTATTTAGTTCACGGTAATGTATGCATGGTTGTAATTCAATTATCAGAAAACAAAATATACCAATGGAAAGCTAATAAAATTGCGCTTCTATTGATATATATCATGATAAATGTCAACACGCAAAGTTTTAAATGGCGAAGAGTTGAAGTGAATATTATTTGGTCATATGCAGCAAGTGAATGAACCAGCAGACTGGTACAACACCTGCCACACGGCGGCGCCACCGTCGGCGGATAACAGAAGTTGCATTGGAGGGACCGCGAGTGAAGTATCCTGTTGTAGAGTGTCTTTGCTACAACGACAAGGTGCGTATCCAGGTAGGCCGCGGGGCCGTGTGATGAGGCGTGGTGACCTATATCACAAGGCAATATAGTCTGGCAGAAGTACCAGGGACCTCATTTTGGAGTATAAAGTTTTTGTTTATGTTGATTATTGATGGTAAGGGCATATATATTCAGATACTGCCGGATGACATCTTGTCATATTTGAGCAATTTGTGCTAGGAGGCGAAATCCAGGATGGTCGCCATCGAATCTGGGAAAATCTATTTTCCTCATATCTTCGTAACTATATGAGATAGAAACACGAATGCGAGGTACTTTTATATGTTTTCAGGCATCAAGAGCACAATGCTGCCATTATTATATCAATAAAACACACAAAAAACAAGATGGCCGCCATAAATGTGTTTTCAATTGCAAAAAATTGACTTTCTCAACAGCCATTACTATATCTGATTAATGACATGCACTAGCACGGATTGGCAAGGTGTGTGTGGTATTATTAATAAAATAAACGCCTATTTTTATATTATTTTGCATTTATTGCAACGACGCATGAGTTAATTTATGGTTAAATCACATGAGACATAACTTGTTGGTTTAATCACTGAAAACATTTATGTATTCTGTTAAACGTAAGATATGGATTTTGATTTTTCGAATGATAGTCACCGTCACAAGTCACAAAGCATTTGTGTTGCAGCAAATTCCATCGTGACAGGCACATAACATTGTGCACGACAGATTGGCACTCCGGCAACCACATCTGTATGAACGACAAGGTGTGTCACTCTCTCATCCACACCTGATCAGTCGCAAGACAGCATATGGTGCAAGGCTGACTGTATCCGGGACTGTCGTAGGTACAAGTGATATGTTGGTTTCATATTTCTTCCATCCATATTTTTCAACGTCCAATTCTGGTGGATCCGCGCCTTGCACGGCGCGCCATGTGGATGTTTGATGATGTGCACGTTTCACGTTTTCTTCGAAGGTCGGTGGTAGAGAGCATAATTTTGGTGTTGATGTATACCCTTTGCCTGTGTTTGCTGCCCAGGCACTGAGTCGTGCATTTGACATCGTGTCACTGTTGTTCTGATCATAGCAAGCAGTCATGAATTTCGTTGCTTGCTGTATCACCGAGGGCAGCGAGGCGTCAATTTGTCCCAGAAGTGACAGAAGAAGTCCACTTCTTACAACTTTCAGAACAGTGCTTTTTCCAATGCGGAAACAGCAAGCAACTGTGTCGCAACCAGAAAGTGAATGAGCAGCTAGGATTTCTGGTATGATATATAAGTGCTTCTCAACGGTCTTGCCGATATCGACTATTGCTCGATCTTTGATTGGAGATTCCATACTCACCATGAACTTAAGACCTTCTTCCAGATAGTAATGTAGAAGCAGTACAAACACGTCTGTGTCAGCTGATAAGACGGTGATCCTTGTGGGTTTCTCCTTTGCAGCCATGAGCATTTGTTGAACGATGATGATATCTGCTCCTTCATGTGTAGTGTTCATATCCCCTCTGTTGATGATGAGTCCTCCGTTGCTGATCTCAATCGAGGTTTTGTCTTGGGATGTGATGATCAGCTTGTGATTATGTATGTGGTTTCGATGGAACAAAACGTCTCCTTTGAATTCAGTGCAGATTATGTCAATGAGCTGCTTCTTGTTTTCAATGACAGTCAGGATTACTTTCTGTGATGGCAGCTCCGTTGTAACCTTGAGCTGGTGAACTCTAATGGCTTCAGTTTTCCTCGCACTTCTTGTGACACCTTTTGTGCTGTACTCATAGTACCGATCAAACACCAAGTACATATCACCTGTTTGCAGCTTCCTCTCAATATGTTGTCTGAAGTTTGACACATACGTTTTTACTCTACCATCCACAGGCAAGTGTATCACCCAGAGGAGAGCAGGACCATCGATGATTGTGATGTCTGTTTTTGGTGCATTTCTGGATGAGACCTTAACTTTCAGTTGAGTCTTCAACACGGATTTTCCTGTTGAGCATCTCATCTCTCCTGCATCTGTGAACATTGATGTTGGGATTGGTGCCAGCTCGTGTGACAGAACCTCCTTGATGTCCATTTGACGGGAACGGGCCTGAAGACCTACTACTCTTGATAGATAGGTTGGTGTCAAACACTTTTGTTTTCATCAACTTTTACACTTTTACCTCGTAATGCCTTTGGTCGTGATTTTTTTGTTTGATGGTATCATGGAAATGCTCCGGCCAAGTCGTTTCGAGTTCAGCCATCTGTTATCTTCCAACTTCAAGGGAATCTTGCACGTTGACTGTAGCAGGACCTACCCTGCCACTGACCACTATGCCTTCAGGATGACTCACTAGATCCAGAGGATTGATGCTCAACTCGAGCTTGTGTCGGATGCCCTCTCTGTCCTTTCTGTCACTGGAGATCCTACCTTGAGCTTCTTCTTTGTGAATGATCTGCACATTACCTCCATCACCATCGACCATTTCGCTGAGGTTGGACTCCAATTTGCTGCAGAGGTGAAGACTTAAGGCCTATGTTTTGAGTGTTTCAGGCTTCAAAGTGATGCCGATGATGCCTACTTTCCCATGGCCGTACCTCATGAAATTAGTCTCTATGTATATGTCACTCCAGATTCCATTCCAGATCCCAGGAATATGTCTCAGCACATGCTCTCCTTTCATGAACAGATCCAGGACCTTGGTGGGGAGAGCTTCCATCAATCTGAGATAGAAGAGGCCATATCGTGCGTAGTGCACATGGACAGCCACGTAGAAATAGGGCATCATCAGGGTAAAGGCTGCAAGGTGAAGTGGCCAGTTTCCTTCCCTCTCTGCCTTGATAAACATCATCATGATGAATACTGGCTTTATGAGTATATCAACCCATAGTTTAGTGGTTTTACTTCTGCTGGCAACCTCTTCCAATATGCTCATCAGATCATGCTTGCGTGTAATTGGAGTTTGCTCTATGATACTCCTCAGTACTTCCTCCACAACGAGTCGTAGCGCCCTCACGTTTTGATGAAACTCTTTACCAGACAACATCTTCGGCATTCCTGCAAACACAGCACTCATCACTTCGGCAAGTCCGCTTTCTGCCATCAAAGTACCAACGGATCCGACAAAACTCATAAGAGAATGCATTCCTTCGAGCCGCATGATGACATTTGAGAATCGGTCTGGGTAGGTCCATATTACGTGAAGAGCCATACGGTACAGTTGCAAGTCGCATGTGAAAACTACAAATTTCTGGCCTGTCTGCTGTGTGAGATATTGTGTCTGTGCCAGGGCCGTCATCATCGTGTCAGGATCGGACGGAGTCATATCGATCAGTGGCAGATACACAGCTTTTGTTTTTGGTTGGGTTGAGATGCCCTCTTGGCGACTGTTGGCTGTGTTGTACCCATTGTACTCGGGGCATCGATCTTTGATGATGATGTCTTCCAGAAAAGCTGTGTCTGTTTTGTCAGCTCTTTGTCTTGCCAATACTTTCTGAAAATGCATCTTTAGTGAAAGCTCATATTTTCTGGTGGCCTCCTTGTGTAATGCAGCATTTTTCGATCCATTGAATCTTTCGATTTGCAAGTTAAACTTTATTGACTTTGACATCTCAGATTTCTTGATGCGCTTGATAGTTTCTTGTTGGTCAGAAGACATGCCATCTTGCTCCTTTTGTGTGAGGAGTACTGCCAAGGAATGAGTGGACAGTTTGCCATTTTGAGACGATATGTCTGCATCGAGATTGTCGGCTACTACTTGGATCAATCCAGCATCTGCATCTGATATGCCTGAAAAATCAATTTCTGCTGCGGAGGACAATGCAGCTGATTTCTTGTAACGCAAAATCTCGTCATAAGAGCATGTTACGCCAAAGGTGTGCATGAGATTTATGAGTTTCTTAGATTCCCGAATCACTACTCCAAGATCAATCTGAAGACTGGTTGGGTGATTATGCAGTGCAGTTGTGATGATTGAGCCAATGAGAATGGCAGGCAAAGTCTTGTCTAATTGAGGAGACAACCTAGATAGTAGACATGCGAGATTAGAATGATAATCAAATTAGCGAATGATTAGCATGATAGAAGCGAGATAGTAGTAGTATCGTGGTTCATTTTGGTTTCGTAGCGAAGTTTTTTCCTTTGGCATCTCCTTAACTTCCTTCGTGATTTTCTTTGGGGACTTGTGTCAAAGCGACATCCAGGTCATCTTCCTCTTCATCAATCAGTTTCACTAATGTGGATGCTATACTACGGAAGATTTGGATACTTGCTATGCCAGGAGAACTTAGCACCAGAAGGTCCTACCCACAACACTCAGAGACATGTTTTACCAGACTCACACGTAAGAGTTTGCTGCCCCCATATCGACTGTATGCATTGAACATTTCCACGGAGTTCCAAATGCGCTTCGGGTTTTCCTTGGGTGCTCGAAGCAAACAGTTCAGAGCATCATCCACCTCTACAGACTTTGATGTCGAGCCTGCAGCACATGTAAGTGCTCTCTAGCCTGTAAACTTGCATCTGCATGAGACATGGTATCGTGCGTCTACTGCGTGTAAGTCACTGATGGCTCCCTGTATGCGCACTCTCACAGTGGTGGCCCACTCGTCATCCCTGTAATCACATGCTTCTAGCAGATACTGCGTCAGCGATTTCTCTCCTTTTCGTGCAGTTTCACGACACAGGTATGCTAGCCTCCACCGAGCAGGATTCTTTGTATCTTATCCAACGTACATTCCTCCCCACAGAATAAACATTGTTCCTGAAAGCAAAAGCTTGAAAATATGATTTTATGATTGGGAAAATAGATTTTCCCAGATTCGATGGCAACCATCTTAGATTTCGCCTCCTAGGACAAATTGCTCATGTATGACACGATGTCTTCTGGCAGTTTCTGAATACATATGCCCTTACCATCAATAATTAATCAACATTAAAAAAAAATGTATACTCCAAAATGAGGTCAAGCACATATTTGGCGTTTATGTGCCGGACTAATAGTCGCAGCGCGGCTTGTGGTGTGAGGAAGTACGGGTGGTTGTGGTGGCGGTGGTGACGTGCCGCAGTGTTTGTCACTTGTCAGACAGGGAGTGAGGGAGGGAAGGGGAGGGAGTACTGTCTTTGCAAAAGGGAGGCTGGTTGGTGTTATTTCACCCAGAGTTGAGTTCTCTCTGCAGATCCTCCATGAAGCTGGGGCAGTAACAAAGTGAGAGGATGGGATGAAAAAAATGGAAGAAAGAACAGCAATGTTAAGCCCAACAAGTGTGTGGGTTGTAGGGCGCGCGGGGTCACTGTATTGGAGCTGACACGTGACTATCGGGGTTGACAGGTGACGTACCGAGATTTGAAGGAGAGAGAGTGGCAGTTGAATTATTCGTGGAGGTAAAACCTTATTATTTATGTCTTTTAGTTTGTTTGTATGAGATTTTTTATCGCTTGTGTGATCAGAAGATCGTTACCGACAGATGATCAACTCTGTGTAGTGGGGTGGCTCAGTTTACCTAAGGAAAAGCTTGAATTTGTCAGGAGCTTCCTTCCACCGTGACCAGAGTTGGCGCACGCTTCTCTCTCTCTCTCCTTTTACCACTCTCCAGCCTCCTCTCTCTCTCTCTCTCTCTCTCTCTCTCTCTCTCTCTCTCTCTCTCTCTCTCTCTCTCTCTCTCTCTCTCTCTCTCTCTCTCTCTCTCTCTCTCTCTCTCTCTGATATTTTGTAGATAAATAATGTTAAGCTTGGGACATTATTAGGAATACTGATAGAAGATTTATTAGAGTCATATTCAGTGCTACTACTGGCACTGTGAGAGATGGCTACCAGTTGTGTGTTGGTCCCCATGGCTCCGGTACCAGAAACACCAACAGTTCTCTGCTTCTGAACTTTGCTAGGTCCAGAAGGTTGAGAATTGCAGGTTCTTGGTATCAGTGACCAGAGCTGCACCGCTGGACATGGTATAGTAATGCCGGAGGGGTAGCTAAGGAGATCGACCACATCCTCGTTAGTACTCGTTGGAGGATCCTCCAGAACTGCAGGGTTTACCGGAGTGCTGAGTTCTTTGGAACAGATCACAGACTTGTTGTTGCTACACTTAAGCTTCATGTCAAGTCCAGAAGAATCTCAAGAGGTAACTATACTGTGTTTCATCTTGAGAAACTGAAGGACTTGACATGTGCTCATGAGTATGCGGTGGCAGTCTCAAATCGGTTTGATGTGCTCGGTGCTCTCGGGGATCCTGTAGAACTGTGGGATACCTTCAAACGTGAAACTCTACAGGCTGCCAAGAAATGTATTGGGGAGCGCCCGAGGTCAAGGCGTGGTTTTGTCTCGACGGAGACGCTGGAGAAAATCGAGGAGAGTCGCGCTGCTAGGCTGGCTGGGAACCGGGACCAGCACAGGGCTCTGTCACGCCGGACTAGAACCCTCCTGAGGAGAGACAAGGAGAGGTATTTCAGGAGTCTCGCTGAGGATGTCGAGGGTCATTTGAACGCTAATGACCTCCGACCCGCCTACCGAGCCCTGAAGAAGCTCCGTTCCAAGTCTCCTTCTCGGGCGAGTGCTAATCGAACAGCAGATGGGCGCCTCGTGTCGGACATGGATGGGCAGATGACTCGTTGGGCTGATTACTTTGGGCAGTTGTTCACGGTGGACCCTCCAACTGAGCAGCTTCACACCACTGGGTTACAGGCAGTGGATGTCGATCCTCCCATTGACGAAACCGCACCCTCTCTTGAAGAAGTCAGAGAGGCTGTTGCAAAGTTGAAGGGTGGAAAGGCAGCTGGTGTTTGTAATATCAGTGCGGAGCTCCTCAAAGCTGGGGGTGAGGCCATGATCCGCGGGTTGCATGCTGTCCTGACTGCCGTGTGGCAATCAGGTACCATTCCTCCTGACTGGAAAAGGGGGCTGGTCGTCCCTATCTGGAAAGGGAAAGGGGACCGTCAGGACTGCAACAATTACCGCGGTATTACACTGCTCAGCGTACCAGGCAAGGTGCTTGCCCATCTATTGCTGACACGAATTCGCAGTCATCTGGTGAAGCATCAGAGACCTCAGCAGTCTGGGTTCACGCCTGGTAAGTCAACAACGGACCGTATTCTAGCGCTTCGTGTCCTGGTGGAACGCCGACGTGAGTTTCGACAGGGGATGCTTGCAGCCTATGTTGATCTCAAGAAGGCGTTTGACTCAGTGCATCATGAGTCACTCTGGGATCTTCTGCGACTTCGAGGGATTCCTGCAAGGACTATTGGTTTGATAACTGGTCTGTATTCTGGGACTGCGAGGGCTGTGAAGTGTGGGGCAGGTGTATCCAGCTTCTTTCCTGTGAATACAGGAGTGAGGCAAGGGTGCGTCCTTGCCCCATCACTTTTCAACGCTTGTATGGACTGGGTATTGGACAAGGTTGTAGATCAAAGTGATTGTGGAACATCCGTCGGCAACACCAAGATCACTGATCTTGTTTTTGCCGATGATGCAGTAATCATTGCTGAGTCGCTGGAGGTCCTGGTGATGGCTCTCGAGGCGCTGCACGAGGAGGCAAAGCCTTTGGGACTTGAGGTCTCCTGGCTCAAGACCAAGGTCCAGGTATTTGGAGACTTACTAGATGAAGCAGTACAGTCTGTTCATGCGTGTGGCGAGGACATTGAGATCTTGGAAAGTTTTACATACCTTGGTAGCGCAGTCCATAATGACGGCGGGTCACGTCAAGAAGTCTTACGACGGATTGGCATAGCCCACGGTGTTATGGACTCGCTCAGCGGGAGTATTTGGCGTTGTCGGTACCTGTGCAGGAGGACAAAGATCCGGATCTTCAAGTCGCTTGTGATCCCTGTCTTACTCTATGGTTGTGAGACATGGACACTAAATAGTGACTTGAAGAGACGAATCACTGCCTTTGGTAATAAGTGTCTTCGCAGAATCATGGGGTATCGCTGGGATGATTACGTGTCAAATCAGCGATTGCACCGTGAGACTGAATCGAGGCCTATTACCTGCATAGTCCGTCAGCGCCAACTTCGGCTATATGGGCATGTGGCACGCTACCCTGAAACCGATCCTTCCCATCGAGTTGTATCTGTAAGAGACAATCCGGCGTGGAGGAGGCCAAGGGGGCGCCCACAAGGCTCGTGGCTGGGGCAAGTTGATGTTTCTTGTCGAGAGCTGCTTGGTATGGGAAAGGAGCCTGCATGGGAACTCGCGCGTGGTGACCCCCGGGAGTGGCGTCGTAGGGTGGGCGAGGCGACGCGCCCCCCGGCGTATGCCCCCAATGATTGATTGATGAATAGATAAGACAGAAAATTTAAGGAATGTGACAAAAAAAATGACTGGATGTAATGTTTTGGCATATTAACGAAACAAAAACAGGAAGAAAGATTTAAATGTTACGATTCATTGACTTTCCTCATTCATCTTCCTCAATTTTTTTTTCCTTCTTCCTTTCATCTTTCTCATTACTCTCCTCAATACACTCATCGCTTTCCTTCCAGTCGTTCCCCTTCCTCTCCAGCCTTCTCCTCCTCCTCCTCCTCCTCCTCCTCCTCCTCCTCCTCCTCCTCCTCCTCCTCCTCCTCCTCCTCCTCCTCCTCCTCCTCCTCCTCCTCCTCCTCCTTGGTTGGATATTTGGTTTGTTTTATTGGACGAGCTTTCAGTTTCAAATCTGAAAAAGTGATACTCACTCTTTTTAACTCGCTTGTTCACCCCCATCTGGAATACTGTGTGCAGTTCTGATCACCTTATTATAAAAAGGACATAGTTAAACTAGAAAAAATACAGCGCAGAGTAACCAGAATAATACCTAGATTGCGTAACGAATCGTACGAAAATCGGCTCAAAGAACTTAACTTATTCCTATTAACCAACCGAAGGATAACAGGTGACCTCATCGAAGTTTTTAAAATCACTCAACTAGAAACAACGGATTTAATATAATCAGGAAACGGTTTGTAACGAACGAGGCAAAGTACTTCTTCACAATTCACAAACCGTGTTGTTAACGTATGGAATGGGCTGCCCTCAGACGTAATAAACTCATATACAATAAAATCATTTAAAAATCGCCTCCGTATATATTTTATATCAAAGCACCGGCTGCACTGTTTATCTCGGAATAATACATTTATCTAGCGGGCCACTGATACTTACTGTCATTGCGTGAAAATATTGCGAGTCGCGCTTACACAACCACTCCCACACGTCTCAGACAGCCCCGATTAACGGTCACTACTACAAATTTTGACCTGTGACGGGCTGTGGTTCAGTAAGGTCCCTGACAGTTAATGACCACCATCGGGATTTATGTAACAGGGGTCACTGCTGCAGGGGGCATTAACGTGTACGGCGTCCTACTTGGAAAGTGCACAACCGCAGTGGATTGAACGGAGCTGGGGCCTGCTTGACTGCTGCCTACCAAGAAAGCGCCAGGCAAGGCTGCCGCACCACCCTTGAACTTCCACACTGAGCCTACACCAACACTACATTATACCTCATGACACACACAGATAGCCCCGAGTTAACGGGTACCACTTCTACTCTCGACCTGTGACTGGCTGTGGATCAGTAAGGGTCCCGACAGTTAGTAATCACTATCGGGATTGAAGGTATCAGGGGTCACTGCTGCAGGGGGCATTAATAGTGTACGGCGTTCTACATGGAAAGTACACAATCCGCAGTGGATTGAACGGAGCTGGAGCCTGATTGACTGCTGCCTCCCAAGAAAGCACCAGGCAAGGCTGCCGCACCACCCTTTGAACCTCCACACTGTGATCCCACCATTACAAAACACACATAACGTGACCCTATTATCAAGCACTAAACCTAACCCCACAAACATAATAGTAGTTAGCCATAGATTACAGCATTCAACTTTCCTCACAAATTCCATGCAGTTTTTCAATACTGCATGGCAGCACTTCATTTCCGGCCAGTTTCGGCTGGAGGGATGGGTGAGTGGGGAGGAGCCTTCTACTTTACTATTCTTTCTCTCTTATTATCTAGTTAGTGTAGTGTAGTTAAATCAAACAGCCATGTAAGGACCTAATGGTATGTTTATGTTTGTTTATCCTTTTGTAATCCTTTGTAATCCTCCTCCTCCTCCTCCTCCTCCTCCTCCTCCTCCTCCTCCTCCTCCTCCTCCTCCTCCTCCTCCTCCTCCTCTTCCTCCTCCTCCTCCTCTCTTCCTAGTCCCCTTCCATCATCAGTTTTACCGGTTTCCAATGAGGTATCAATCGGTTTCTACTTATTCGATCCTTGCACACAACCCGTTTCCTCAACCGTTTAGACGATAACTTAAGAACCCTCATAACTTACCTATTGACACACACACACACACACACACACACACACACACACACACACACACACACACACACACACACACACACACACACACACACACACACACACACACACACATACACACACCTAGATATAGATTATTGACCACAGCAAGTCAAGTGTACATTTCATTACATTACATATGTGTTACACATAAAATATGGATAAGAGTATTTTTTGATATACTTACGAACGTTCTGTCTCCTTGTCCAAGGCAGAATTAGAGGCTATAAGTCATCATGGAAGTTATAATTTCAAGTTTTTTGGTTACTGGAAAGATAGGAGAGAAAACTATTTATTATCAGTATAAAGTTAATGTAGTTCCGTTTTTTGTATTATTTTTGTTATAGGGTTTAGATAACAATAAGTAAAAAAAAAAGTTCACCTCAACAGATATTAAAATTTGTTTGTTATAAGAACATTTTCTTTCTGAAGATATAGAATGGAGAAAATAATCATTTATTTTATATATATTTATCAAGTGAATGCAGTTTTTATAAAATATTTTGGTCATAGTGAATATATGAAATCAAATTAGTTATATAAAATACGGTCGTTATAAGGAAACTTCGGTTTTATAAAGAATAAAGGAAGAAGAGATGCACCATTGATCATTTTTGCATCATCAAATCTAGGTAGCTTCCATATATATTTTGGTATTAGTGATTAAATATAATATGTTCGTTATAAAGATGGATAGAAAAGGAGAGAGAAAGAGACAGCGAGAGAGAGAGAAAGATAGAGAGAAAGAAAGAAAACGAATGAAAAAAAAAAATGGGAATAAAGAAAATGTAATCACTATATTTAACTCAAAGCAGATTTCACATTTACTCGGGCCTTTGGAAATGGGTATAACGTGTTTAGTTAAAGTGTTTAGTTAAAGAGGTTTCATTGTGCCATCATCCCAGAGACAGACAGACAGACGTATGTATATATATGCGTTGCGTTATCAGACAGGGCTTTTCAGCCTCGTTAATGTGAACAGCGCAACACACACGCCCGAACGCCTGCAGGCATGAGTGACAGTCGCACCTGCCTCATTAAACAGCCCGAAGCCCGAATTAACCTGAAATGGTGTGTATATGTGTGTGTGTGTGTGTGTGTAAGTGTGTGTGTGTGTGTGTGTGTGTGTGTGTGTATGTGTGTGTGTGTGTGTGTGTGTGTGTGTGTGTGTGTGTGTGTGTGTGTGTGTGTGTGTGTGTGTATGTGTGTGTGTGTTTTGTATGTGTGTGTGTGTGTGTTTGTGTGTGTGTGTGTGTGTGTGTGTGTATGTGTGTGTGTGTGTGTGTGTGTCTAATATTATATGTATGTATCTGTTCCCACAAGTACGAAGTCTAGGAACTATTAATTTCCATTACCTTAATTTGTCCCTACGTGTGTGTGTGTGTGTGTGTGTGTGTGTGTGTGTGTGTGTGTGTGTGTGTGTGTGTGTGTGTGTGTGTGTGTGTGTAAAAGACAATGTGAGTGAGTGAGTGCGTAAGTGAGTGAAGAATGGATGAGTGAGTTATTTTATTCGCCAAGTAACATACATAACATCTGGTTGCCATGCTAGATAAATAGATATAGATATAAATAGATATATAAACAGAAGCTTCCATAGATAGATAGATAAGTAGCATAGAGTACATACATATATAGCCATCAGGATGTTGGTTGAGCCTTGCGTGGAAGAGTGACTTAACAGCCCGTCGCCTGATTAATGAGTAGAACCCAGGGTATGCCAGGCAGCAGTGGGACGGGGGGGAGGGGGGGGTTGATGAAAAGGGAGGCAGGCGATCACGTGACGGCAGAGTACTAACACACACACACACACACACACACACACACACACACACACACACACACACACACACACACACACACACATACACACACACATCTAACAACAATACAATCTAACCACTAAATCAAACACCAAAAAAACATAGATTTTTCAATTCCACCCCCCCCCCCCAAAAAAAAGAAGCAAATACACACCTTAGCAATTCCAGTCTACATTAAGCACCTCCTTTACACTGCTGATACAACCATTATAAGGAACACAAGGTAAGTATAGAGAGAGAGGTACAGGTGATCCCATATTCAGGCTAATGTTTAAGGGATCCAATACGCTAGAGAGGGATTCAGAGGCACCAGGAGGGAATGAGAGGAATCCAAAACAGATGATCACAGCCTCACATTCACCTCCCTTTGTGTTCCGAAGCCTCTAATCCCCGTAAAGCATATTGAGAAAACTGTAACGACCCATCTACGTACATACACACACACACACACACATATACTATATACATATTTTTTTTTTTTACATCACAAAGGACTGGCCAAGGACACAACAAATATAGGTACCACAAAGCCCACTTAGTTGCCAGTCCTTATAAAGAAGACAGTAAGAAAAAAAGAAAAAAAGAGGGGTGTGCCAATTTCGTTCGGGAGGTATCTTGTTATCATTCTCATGAAAATATTTATGTCGTAGGAAAGTGGAAAAATAGAAACAGGAAGAGAGTTCTAGAGTTTACCAGTGAAAGGGATGGAAGAGTAAAGATACTGATTAACTCTTGCATTAGGGAGATGGACAGAATAGGGATGCGAATGAGTAAAAAGTCTTTTGCAGCGAGGGCTCGGGAGAGGAGTGGGAAGCATGCAGTTAGCAAATTCAGTGGAGCAGTGAACATGAAAATAACGGTAGAAAATAGCAAGAGAAGCAACATTCCGGCGGTGATTTAAAGATTGAAGACAGTCAGTCAGAGGAGGGGAGTTTACGAGACGAAAATTTTTTGACTCAACCCTGTTTAGGAGAGCTGTATGAGTGGATCCTCCCCAAACATATGAGACATACTGCATACATGGGCGGATAAGGCCCCTGTACAGAGCAAGTAGCTGGGAGGGAGGAAAATAGGGACGCAGACGCCACAGAAACACTTAACTTCATCGAAGCTGTTTTAGCAAGAGATGAGATGTGAGATTTCCAGTTCAGATTTTGTGAAGAATGTCCTAGAATGTTCATTATAGAAGAAGGAGACAGTTGAGTGTCATTGAAGAAGAGGTGATAGTCATCTGGTAGGTTTTCTCGAGTAGATAGGTGAATAAATTGCGTTTTTGAGGCATTGAACAAAACAGGGTTTTCTTTGCCCAATCAGAAATTATAGAAATATCAGAAGTTAGGCAACCGGTGGCATCTCTCCGTGAATCACTTAGTTGTTATTGAGGTGGACGTCTAATAAAAGACGTTCAAAAATGCAGGGTAGAATCAGCAGCGTAAGAGTGGATAGGGCTTTGAGTTAGACTTAAAAAATCATTAATGAATAATAGAAAGAGAGTGGATGATAAGACATAACCCTAGGGAACATCACTATTGATTGATTTAGGAGAAGAACAATGTCCGTCTACAGTAGCTGCAATATAACGGTTTGAAGGGAAACTTAAGATGAAGGTACAGAGAGAAGGATAGATACCGAATGAGGGTAGTTTGGAAATTAAAGATGTGTGCCAGACTCTATCAAAAGCTTTTGATATGTCAAGGGCAACCGCAAAAGTTTCACCGAAACCCGTAAAGGAGGATGACCAAGATTCAGTTAGGAAAACT
>JACEEZ010010755.1:62500-82500 GCA_016584305.1 Chionoecetes opilio | reverse complement strand
CCCACCCCTGTGTTTGGTGGGCCTTCGGCCCACCAACATGGACTCTCCAGATAGCCCCTTCTAACTTTCCTGAAATCATGGATGTAGAAATGTATGTATTTCCCCCCACCCCATTCACTCACCCATTACCCTCACCCCCCACCCATTCACTCACCCATTACCCATCACCCCCCCACCTATTCCCTCACCCATCACCCATCATCCCCAACCCATCACCCCCCCCCCATTCACTCACCCATCATCCCACACCCATTAACCATCACCCCACCCATTCACTCACCCATTACCCATCACCCTACATCAGGTTTCATCAATTCTCGCAACCCACTTTTTTTCTTCACAATTATCGCTAAATAGGCTCCTAAAAAAAAAAAAAAAAAAAATGATCGGATCATCTCATAATTGGGCTTAAAACCTTCCCCTGGTCAACCCGGTTCCAAAAATGTGCCATATGAGTTGATTGCGCCACGGGGGGCGGAACCTATACCAGACACACACACACACACACACAACACACACACACACACACACACACCACCACACAGACAGACAGACACACTTTCGCTTATATTATTATAGAATACCCATCACCCCCCACCTATTCCCTCACCCCATCACCCATCACCCCCAACCCATCACCCCCCACCCATTCACTCACCCATCACCCACACCCATTACCCATCACCCCACCCATTCACTCACCCATTACCCATCACCCTACATCAAGACTTCCTCAATTCTCGCAACCCACTTTTGTTTTCACAATTCTCGCTAATAGGCTGCTAAAAAAAAAAAAAAAAAATTGATCGGATCATCTCATAAGTGGGCTTATGACCTTCCCCTGGTCAACCTGATTCCAAAAATGTGCCATATGAGGTGTTTGCGCCACGGGGGGCGGAACCTATACCACACACACACACACACAGACAGACAGACAGACAGACAGACAGACAGTAAGACAGACAGACAGACACACTTTCGCTTATATTATTATAGATTACCCATCACCCCCCACCTACTCCCTCACCCATCACCCATCACCCCCAACCCATCACCCCCCACCCATTCACTCACCCATCACCCCACACCCATTACCCATCACCCCACCCATTCACTCACCCATTACCCATCACCCTACATCAAGGCTTCCCCTACATCAAGACTTCCTCAATTCTCGCAACCCACTTTTGTTTTCACAATTCTCGCTAATAGGCTGCTAAAAAAATAAAAAAAAATTGATCGATCATCTCATAATGGGCTTATGACCTTCCCCTGGTCAACCTGATTCCAAAAATGTGCCATATGAGGTGTTTGCGCTACGGGGGGCGGAACTATACCACACACACACACACACAGACAGACAGACAGACAGACAGACAGACAGACAGACAGACAGTAAGACAGACAGACAGAACACTTTCGCTTATATTATTATAGATTACCCATCACCCCCCACCTATTCCCTCACCCATCACCCATCACCCCACCCATCACCCCCCACCCATTCACTCACCCATCACCCCACACCCATTACCCATCACCCCACCCATTCACTCACCCATTACCCATCACCCTACATCAAGGTTTCCTCAATTCTCGCAACCCACTTTTTTTTCACAATTTTCGCTAATAGGCTGCTAAAAAAAAAAAAAAAAGTGATCGGATCATCTCATAAAGGGGCTTAAAACCTTCTCCTGGTCAACCCGGTTCCAAAAATGTTTCATATGAGGTGATTGCGCCACAGGGGCAGAACCTATACCAGACACACACACACACACACACACACACACACACAGACAGACAGACAGACAGACACACTTTCGCTTATATTTACCATTACCCATCACCCCCCACCTATTCCCTCACCCATCACCCATCACCCCCAACCCATCACCCCCCACCCATTCACTCACCCATCACCCCACACCCATTACCCATCACCCCACCCATTCACTCACCCATTACCCATCACCCTACATCAAGGTTTCCTCAATTCTCGCAACCCACTTTTTTTTTCACAATTATCGCTAATAGGCTGCTAAAAAAAAAAAAAAAAAAAATGATCGGATCATCTCATAAGTGGGCTTATGACCTTCCCCTGGTCAACCCGGTTCCAAAAATGTGCCATATGAGGTGATTGCGCCACGGGGGGCGGAACCTATACCACACACACACACACACAGACAGACAGACAGACAGACAGACAGACAGACAGACAGACACACTTTCGCTTATATTATTATAGATAGATGTAGAATAAATTTGGGAAGACATAATGGATGCAAAACACATTTAATTCAAAGGTTAAACACGATATGCCATGAAACACCGCAGAGCCAACCCACTTACGCACACACACACACACACACACAACACGCACACACAAACGCACACGCACACACACACACGCATCCTCATTTATCTACCATACCTTCATCTATCCTA
Source organism: Chionoecetes opilio (assembly GCA_016584305.1). Lineage (NCBI taxonomy): Eukaryota > Metazoa > Arthropoda > Malacostraca > Decapoda > Majidae > Chionoecetes > Chionoecetes opilio. The sequence goes on along the minus strand of JACEEZ010010755.1, from coordinate 80,055 downwards.
TGTTCCCCGATTCTCTTTAAGCTCTTCCTCTTTTCCACTCTCTCTTTGTCGCTCTCTTTCACCTACTCTTAGCTCAATTACTACTTTTTGAACTCTCATTTTTACACCCACAACATCTTTTTCCCACATTCAGTTTTTCTCTTAAAATTCCCATTTTCCACTCTCTCTCCCTCTTCTCCTCCAGGCAGTAAACAAATAACCCAGCAAGGCGTTGTCATACCCCAGAATAGCGTTTTGGGGATTTAAAACTTTCCTAAGTCCTTAGAGGGAACGTGATTTTCGGGTTTACTTATGCTGATGGAAAGGATATCAAAGGGAAGGGTGGGATGAAATGGGAGAGATAAGTGAAGGGGAAGGAAAAGGGACAAAGAAGGGACGTGGAAGGAAAAGGGATATATAAGGGATGTGTAGAAATGTGGAGTGCAAGGGTAAGTAGGAGATCTGCAATTCAGAAATATTTCCAGCAATGTTTCTCTGGTTCTTGTGGCGCATTGGTTTTTGGAGGCGAGCGGCCTCGGCAACATGCCCGGCGCCACCTTCACGGGAGCTCCGATGATCGACGCCCTCAGAACAGAACCCGGGCACGGGGGCTGTGCTGAGGGTGTCCCGGGTCGGGGCTCCCGTGAAGGTGGCGCCGGTATGCCGTATGTTGCCGGAAGTATACCCGGGGCCGTATGTTGCCGGAAGCCCGTGTGCCGCAGGAAACGGAAGAAACATTGCATAGTACGAAGAGTGTATCCTGTTGAGTGCCTCGCACTCCTCGTCAGGATGGACAAGCCAGTCCTCGTGCCGCACGCCAGCAGCACGAACACTCTCCTCTCTTTTCTCTTTTTTCAAAGCATCTCTCTGACGGGCTCAAGCTAGCCCGTGGTCCTCCCCTGCTGGAGACCCGAAAAAAAGAAGAAAAAAAGTAAGTAGGATATAAAGAGATATAAATAGTTTGGGAGATAAAGATTGTATGGAAAAAGATAGGGGAATAAAAGATAAATGGAAGGGAAATGATGGATATTGAAGATAGGATGGTAAAAGAAGAGAATAAATTGATTGTAAACGATATATCACGAGCCGTGTGAATGAGAGAGAGAGAGAGAGCGAGAGAGAGAGAGAGAGAGAGAGAGAGAGAGAGAGAGAGAGAGAGAGAGAGAGAGAGAGAGAGAGAGAGAGAGAGAGAGAGAGAGAGAGAGAGAGAGAGAGAGAGAGAGAGAGAGAGAGAGAGAGAGAGAGAGAGAGAGAGAGAGAGAGAGAGAGAGAGTGAAAGGAAACGACAAAACGGAAAAGAAATAGAGTTGTAAGGTGATAGAGAAAGATAATAGAGACAAATAGTTATATAAAAACAGACAGACTGGCACATATCCGAACTTGCAATCAAAGAAAATAGAAGAAAAAAAAACCTTGGGGAATAAGTTTTGCAGAGGAATGAATGGAATATTTTGCTTTGTGTGTATGGGAAAAGTGTGAGAAAGGAGAAAGTTATAGTAGTAGTAGTAGTAGTAGTAGTAGTAGTAGTAGTAGTAGTAGTATGTAGTAGTAGTAGCAGTAGTATTAGTATTAGTATTTGTAGTAGTAGTAGTAATAGTAGTATTAGTAGTAGCAGTAGTAGTATAAGTAGTAGTAGTAGTAGTAGTAGTAGTAGTAGTAGCAGCAGTAGAAATAGTAGAAGTAGTAGTAGTAGTAGCAGTAAGTACAGTAGTAAAGTAGTTGTGGTTGGGTTTATAACAGCTTTGGTATAGTATTACAAATTGGGTCCATGTGTTGTGGAATGTTCTTAAGGGAAGACAGTTTATTGTATGAGGAAAGAAAATGCCGTGTGGTGGAATGGCCTCGCTTTATATGACATTATAGCAGCGAAAGAAAGAAGGAAGGAAGGAAGGAAGGGTAGGTAAAAGGTAGAAAAGGTAAAGAGTGAGGATGGGATGAAAGGAAGTAATGAAGAAGGGAGGAAAGGAGGGAGGGAAGGATGCAGGGAAGGAAGAAATGAAGAAGGGAACACAGAAGGGAAGGAAAGAATGAAGAAGGGAAAAAAGGGAGGATAAGAAAAGAAGGACAAAAGGAGAGATGAGAAATAAAAATCGAAGAAAAGTTTGGAAAGAAAAGAGAAAAAAGTTTATGGATAAAAATTACTCGTAGGTGAACAAAAATGAAATAGTAAATACACAAAAATTTCAGTTGAAGGAAAGATAAAAAGAAGGGAATGAGAGTTCGAAGAGATGTTAGGAATAAGAACAACAAAAGATGAGAACATATATAAAGAATATAGAGAAAAGAAAAAGAAAAAAAGATAAAGAAAATGTATAACTGAAAATTAGTAATACAGACATAAAGAGACAGAGACAGACACGAACAGTAATAGAACAGAGCCTTCTGCCAGCACTGCAGGCGCAAGGGGCACTCTGAAAACAACTGCCTAAGGAAAATTAAGTGCAGCTATTGTCTACGTCCAGGACATTCTGTTCAAGAGTGTCATACTCCCAGCACACAGGAGAGACATGATAGGTTCTTTGACAAGATCTCAACCGAGCAGGCATAGAACAACGCCTTGTTCAGACACTCAGCCGCTTCCTCACTCATGCTTTTCCTACTCATGTTTCTGCGTCACCCCAGCCTTTCACCAGCAACTGGGATTCAGCTTTAGCATCAGGGCAACACACCCACACACCACAACCATACCCGCTTCACCCTGACCGTGCCCAATCAAACACACACCAGCCGCCTACCCATAGTCAACCGGCCTGGAACTATGGTCACCAGTAAGTCCTGCGATCACATCACCATCATATCTGTCAATGTCAGAGGTCTCCAAACCATCATCGGCGACCTGATTAACACTCACGTGATCCCTCACAACCCGGACATCGTTGCGGCAGTAGAGACCTTCCTCAACAAGTCAATCCCAGACAACTTTGGACATATAAATGGATATACGAGGTGGCATCGACGCGACAGGAAACGCGGGACCTTTGGTGGTATCGGTGTCTCCTTTCACAAGAGTCTGTCGGTCCAGCCGCTTGAAGTAAATCTATCAAACCATCTGGAGAGGATGTTTTTCAAAATATGGACTCACCATCACAGCGCTATCCTACTGTGTGTGTGCTACCGCCCACAGTGGCAGGGGAGGGAGCCTATTGAGTATCTGCACACTCACCTGGATGACCTGTTGCAACAACACACCTGTGAGCACGTAGTTATCATAGACGATATGAACCAACATCTAGTTGCAAGATCCTTCGATGACTTCCTCACAGTGTATGGTCTAACAAACCACGTTGACTTCCCAACACACATTTCCGGCTCATCACATGATATTGTCATCAGTGATCTGCCAGACAGTGTCGTCACCTGTTCACCCCTCGGTGCTGTAGGATCATCAGATCACATGGCGATCCTAAGTACAATACAGGTTGCAGCTCAGAGGGATGCCCCCATCACACGTACCAACTGGCTGTGGGGCAGAGCAGACAGGGATGGTCTATGTGACGCGCTGTAACAAACGCCATGGAGCACCATTTTCGTCAATGATGTGGATACACAGGTACACACATTCACACGTACTCTGCTTGAACCCCAGAAGAAATATGTGCCAAGCCAGACCTACACTGCCAAGCCCCTTGATAAGCCTTGGATTGGTTACCAATGTAGGATGGCTGCTGATGAAAAAGGTCGTGCCTGGCGGCTCTACTCACGCCATCCAACCCACCCTAACAAGGAGAGCTACAGACACGTTTGTGCAGCCATGAAAGAAATCCAACAATGGGCTCAACGACGCTGGCAAGACGACCTCAAAACCAGGCTCAGTGGTCGTTCAGTGGGTAACAAGTCCTGGTGGACCATACTTAAACAGCGCCAAGGTCTGACACCTGACGACACCATACCTCCGCTATTTAAGTCTGACGGCACAGTGGCCACCAAGAACAAGGACAAGGCCGAGGTACTCGTGACGATTTTTTCCAACAAAATGACAGTACCTGATCCCGAGAGATCCATTCTAGCTGTGCCCATCCTCACCAATGCCAGCCTGTCGAACCTCACTTTAACTAGTGAGGAAATTCGCCGACATTTAGTTCAAGTCGACACAAAGAAGGCCTTGAGCCCAGACAACACCAGCCTTCATATCCTCAAACGCTGCGCCTCTCAGCTAGCAACGCCCCTTGCCACTATCTTTCAACACTGTCTCACTACTGGAAGGTGGCCCACCTTATGGAATGGTGCCAGAGTGTGGCAATACATAAGAAAGGCAAAAGAACTATCACCTAAAACTATAGTCCCATCTCCCTTCTATCAGTTTTTGGCATGGCGCTGGAAGCTATAATTGCCGACAAGATATAGTCTTTCTTTACATCACACCACCTTCTTAACATCAAACAATTTGACTTCCGAGCAAACAGGTCAGTGGAAGACCTATTGCTCCATATGTCCACCACATGGCATAAGCGTCTTGACCAAGAAAAGAACACATACGTCATTGCCCTTGACATTGCGGGAGCATTTGACAGGGTGTAGCATCACGGCCTCATCACCAAACTGAACAGTTTGGGTGTCCGCGGTCATCTGTTGCTCCTACTGCAAGACTTCCTGCGGGACAGATTTCTCAGAGTGGTGGTGGACGGTGAAACCTCAGAGGAACACCCGATCTTAGCCAGCGTCCCACAGAGCAGTGTGCTCGGCCCTCTCCTCTGGAATGTATTATCTAATGATTTGCTCCAGCTCATTCCAGAGGCACATGCACATGCCGATGACTACACCCTGACATTCCTCTGCGACAGTGGTGATCACCGTACGACTGTCGCTCACATAAACCATGTCCTCCAAACCATCATCTCATGGCGTCGTCGATGGCAATTGGATCTCGCTCCAGAGAAAACCCAGGCGATGCTCATCTCCCGACGACAACGTCCTCCTGATACTCCCATCCCTACCATCTTACTGGGTGGGAGGCCGGTGCCCCGGCAGACGTCCCTCTCCATACTTGGGGTGGAAGTGAATAGCGTCCTTACCTTCACCGACAACATCCGAACCATTGCAAGGAAAGCCGCCTGGAAACTCAGCTGTGTCCAGCGTGTCTCAAACCTCCTTGACTCTCAAGGGATCACCACCTTATACGCAGCCCAAGTCTGCTCCCTTATGGAGTACGCCCCTCTCACGTGGTCTTCCTGCCCCCCTTGGTACCTGAGCCTTCTTGACAAGGTACAGGCTCGAGCTCAACGTTTAATACGTCTGAAGTCTCTGCCTGACCAGCTTCTCCCTCCTCTGCAACCCTTGCAGCAGCGTCGCGACGTAGCAGGACTGAGTGTCGTTTACAAGACACACAAACAGCATGTCCCGCACCTGCCTGCTCTCCGACAGCCCTGGGCAAGACCACACGGCCGCACCACACGAATTGCTGCTACAAGGGACCATCAACTGATCGTACCTTTTGTCAGGACGGAGACCTCTCTGCGTTCCTTCCTGCCACGCTACACAAGAATGTGGAACCGCAGACAGGTACAGCAGACACAGTTTCAGTCTACCTCATCACCCAAGACCTTCAAGAGTGCTGTGAACGCTTGGATAAAGCAGCCATTATATAAAGTTGCTACCTGTAAACCCTATGATGCTTAAGTTCAGCTATGTCTATATATAAATTATTAGTAGTTAAAAATAAAATATAAAATTAGAATAGTAACACATCATGCTGTCCAAGTACATGTACACTCATTTAGTAGTGGGATTGTGAAATAGAGAGATATACAATTATAATAGTAACCCATGTATGTATGTAAACCTAGGAATAATCTACACATTCCTAGGAGACAAAAATAGTTCTCAGTAGTCCAGCTGAAGCTCCTGACTATAGAACCTATAAGAATAAAGGTAAACAAAAGAAGAAAAAAGAATAAGTGATATAACAAGAATGGAAATTAAAGGCAGAGAAAGAGAAACAGAAAGAGAGAGAGAAGGAACATGTAGGAAGGTTCTGTAGGTAGTTAGTGCGGAGTCATTGGGGAGCTTTAAAAGGAGGCTAGATAAATTCATGGATGGGGATGAAAGGTGGATGTAAGTAGTGTTAAGTAACAGGAACTACCTCGTGTAGGTCTCACGGCCTTGTGTAGCCTCCTTATTTTCTTGTTATGTTCTTAATGTTCTTGTTATGTTATGTTCTTAACATGACAAAAGGGAAGACAGAAACAGAAACAAGAAATTACAAGAGACCTAGGAAGCAGAGAATGAAAACTAGGGAGACAATTGAAGAAACAAGAAGTAAACAAAGACAAGAGAGAAACAAAGACAGCAAGAAGTGAGAGGAATAGAGAAGAGAAGAGGATAATAACAAATGAGTTGAACATTGAGGGCAGGAAACAAGAAGCTCAGTAAAAAAAGGGAGAAAATGGAAGAAAAAAAGAGGAGAAGGAGGAGAAGGAGGAGGAGGAGGAGAAGGAGGGGGAGGAGGAGGAGGAAGGAGGAGGAGGAGGAGGAGGAGGAGGAGGAGGAGGAGGAGGAGGAGGAGGAGGAGGAGGAGGAGGAGGAGGAGGAGGGGAGGAGGAGGAGGAGAAGGAGAAGGAGGAGGAGGAGGAGGAAGTAGGTGGAGATGATAGTGGAGGAGAGTCTGTGTTTAGGATGCAATTGAGTCCATCTGATATTGCACAGCCGCAATTTGACAACAAGACCAGATAGCTTAGTTCAGGTCGACACAAGAAAGGCCTTGGGCCCAGACAGCATCAGCCTTCATATCCTCAAGCGCTGCGCCTCTCAGCTAGCAACACCCCAGCTTAGAAAGGAAGGGAGGAAGAAAGGAAACAAGAGAATGAGGGGAAAGGAAAGGAAAAAGAGGGAAGGGGAATCAGTGTTGTTTATGTAAATGTTATTGGTGGTATTCTTGCAAATTATTGTAATGGAGGAAGAAATAAGAGAGGAAGGTGGAGGTATTAGGAAAAAGACACCGTGGAGAATTAAATAAGGGGAATATTAGGGAATGAGATGAGGGGAGGAGGAACCAGAGGGAACAGGAAAGAAGAAAGTGGAATGGTGGTAATACAAAGAAGTTTATGAGAGAGAGTGAGAGAAGTATAAAGAGAGACAAGGAGATAGAGATAGATAGAGAGAGAGAGAGAGAGAGAGAGAGAGAGAGAGAGAGAGAGAGAGAGAGAGAGAGAGGAGAGAGAGAGAGAGAGAGAGAGAGAGAGAGAGAAGAGAGAGAGAGAGGAGAGAGAGAGAGAGAGAGAGAGAAGAAGAGAGAGAGAGGAGAGAGAGAGGAGAGAGAGAGAGAGAAATAGAGAGAGAGATTACCTGAGAAAAATATAAATGAAAAGTCTTAGTTTCAAAAGAGGAAGATAAACCTAGTCATGAAGAAGCTGAATAAAGTTTTTTGAGATGTAGTGAAGAAGGAAGTGAGAGGAATCAGTGTGTGCAAGGAGTGTGTCCAGAGGGATGCTGGGAACACAGTATTAAGAGGGGATGTAGTAGGAGGGGAGTGAGAGGAGTGTGGGAAGATAGAAGTGTGGGCGTGGGAAGTCAGAGCTGCAATGATTTTGTTGTCAACTGTCAACTTTATTAAGACAGACAGACAGACAGACAGACTGACAGACAGATAGAGAGATACCTATAAATAAGTGTAAACAGGTAAACCAAAACTACATTGAGACTGATTGATATACATAGGACACACACACACACACACACGTTTGGGGAGGCGGTAGCAGAATGGTTAGCGTCTCCGACTGGCGTTCTCGGTGACCCAAGCTCGATCCCCGACGATAACCAAAACCTTTCTGAACCGTCGAGTGGCCTACGAGCACCCACATGCTGCCCATTAACTCTACCTTCGATTGCAAGTGCATCGGAGGACACAGGCATGAGCCTCTAATCTCAGGCGTCACTATAAAAATCCTGCCGGCGCCACCACGGGCGAGGACCAACCATCACAACCCTCAAGTGAACCTCCAGAGCCTACCTTCCGAGCCCTGAGTCACCACTGCCTACAGGCGCTATAGGCACAAATGTAAACACACACACACACAGACACACACACACACACACACACACACACACACACACACACACACACACACACACACACACACACACACATACACATGCACACATGTAAATGCACACGCACACGCACACACTAGTCAGAGTGGTTCAGTTCAGTTCAGTCAGTTCAGAACTAGTCACACTAGTTCAAAGCACTAAGGATGAATGATAAAAATGTTGATATGGAGACAGGGCCACACGAGCATTGCTCTGGCCCTGTAAAATACAACTAGATGAATACAACTAGATGAATACACACACACACACACCTTTCCTCAATAACCTTACTGAATGAGCCTATATCTTATATTGCCCTCATTACATCTCCTCTCTCTCTCTCTCTCTCTCTCTCTCTCTCTCTCTCTCTCTCTCTTCTCTCTCTCTCTCTCTCTCTCTCTCTCTCTCTCTCTCTCTCTCTCTCTCTCTCTATCTCTCTCTCTCTCAGACAGACAGACAGACAGAGAGACAGACAGACAGACTTACATACAAACATGGCTTTAACTAAGTATGTCCACTATAATAATTCAGCCTGGACTCTATCGGGCAGGGGTGATAACCCCTGCCCAAGATGACTCAGTAGAGAGGAAAGTGTCCGTGAGAAAATTTGTCCGCGTTGCTAACGAACGCAGTGGTGGTTGCCTGGGGCCGTTATATAGCTCATTCGAAAGCTCTCGTCGTGCTCCAGATGGATAAAATCGTAGTTTATTCGATTTCTCAATTCCAGTATTCGAAAACGATCGTCAAAGTTTAGTACTGAGAGACCCTAGATACTGAGTACCCATCTGGTTGTGTGCGCACGCTTAGTTGTGCCTGAAACGTCGACTTCAACATTTCACATGGAAAAGGAGAGAAACAAGTAGAAAATGCTTCAGGGTAGCCCTGAAGACATGAAAAAGGGAAGGTGACTCCTGCGGGTGTTGTTTTATAGATGAAGAAGTGTCAAGAAGAAGGGAAACAAGGCTAGTGTGGACATGGGAAAGATTGCGAAAAAATAGAAACAATGTGGCAAAGATGCCTTTGGACATGAGAAAGATTTGGAAAGGAAAGAAACTAGGTGTCACTCAACATTTGCCCTACCACGAGTAGTATCAGTCGGCAAAGGACAAATGTTGAGTGACGCTTAGTTTCTTTCCTTTCCAAATCTTTCTCATGTCCAAAGGCATCTTTGCCACCTTGTTTCTATTATTTCGCATTCTTTCCCATGTCCACACTAGCCTTGTTTCCATTCTTCTTGACACTTCTTGATCTACAAAACAACACCCGCAAGAGTCATCTTTCCTTTTTCATGTCTTCAGGGCTACCCTGAAGCATTTTCTACTTGTATGATATAACCCCGGATATTAGACACCTGATAGGGTGGAAGTGAAGCCTCGGTGTGATGGTAATTTTGAGCCGTCAAGGCCAACCATGCACACTGATTAACATTTACCTGCCCCACCAATTCATTACGAGTTTTTTTTCAACTGATGGATGGATAAGTATCATAAGATACAACATTTACCTGTTTAGCAATGGATATCGGCCTGATGCTTAATTAATTCCTATTCTCCTCTTGAAAATATATTCATGTTTCTGAGCACTTACAGATCTGTGATTTTTTGACACCTGTTGTATGCAGTATTTACCTGTAGGTTTTCAACACACCAATTACGGCATCTACCTGAGCTATATACACATCTATTGTAATATTCTTAAATTTACCTGTTTCTAAATATACCTATTTATACGAGCAGATATTACCTGATATTTTACACACCTGAAAAGCTTTAATTAATCGTACCTGTCATAAAATTTTGCTAAGAATCTATACACCTAATAACTCAAAGAAGACGAAAAACGTCTAAGAACCCAAACTTCTAAGGTGGCTGAGTGGTTAGTATCGCAACAAGCTATCGGAGTCCCTTAGTTTGAGCCTCGTTTGTACCTGTACACCTGCCGACACCTGCAACGTATTACACCTTTACCTACCAACTTTAGCGCATGTGAAGTAGGGGGGTATAAAGTGACTCTTAAAGGGGTGACGGTATAAGAACACTCCTCCCCCCCCCCCATTATCTTTTTTTGCCCTCCTTTCCTTCTCCTTTTTAAATAAAAAGCAGAAAAAAAATACTGTGTAAAAAAATGTGAAAATATTCTTTGGGGAAAAAATTATCTATAAACCCACCCTTCAAATTGGGGTTAGAGTGGGGTTTGTTTCCCCCCCCCCCCCCCTTGTGAGGAGGTTTTTTTTCCCCCCCGCCTCTAGGGGGTGCGTATGGGGATGATAATAATTAAATGGTAATGGGAAATTTTGGGGTAATTTTAGTAAAGATTATTTGGGGAAAGGATAAATTAATATTTCAGTGCTATAAACCCCATTTGCACCTTAATAATTAGCACTGGTTTGAACGCGGAATGGGCCCGCCTCCCTTAGATACTACCCACAAGTTATGTACGTGGATAGGTAGGGTGGCGATCGCTGCCGCCCCCGCCCACAGGGGAATCATACATCCAGCTCCCGTGAGAGTAACATCTCTCTTTAATTTTATTGATTACATTGATAAGAATTGTATATAGACTTTTAGTAATATAGTGTTAAATCAAAGGACGTTTTTCGAATAACACTTTATAAGATCCACCGGTCAGTACTGGTGTGAAAGCCCACTTTACGCCAAATACCTCTCCGCCCCGGGGCCGCCTCTGCATTTACGGGCGGCTCTGATCACGCATATCACTGGGATACACGACTTGCAGATTTATCAAACTACGCCGTAATTAAAAACCCCCTATCCCCCCGAAAAGATCCTAGTTAGTTGATTAGCTAGGATGGGTTTGGGAATAGACATGGGCTTGATTTATTAGGGAAGCCCTCATATTAAAATGTTGTGACCCCAAAATCCACATCTTTTCAAAAATTACATGATTAATTATTAGGGTGAAGGTTTGGTGGCTTTAATAATACCCCATTTGCGCCCCCCTACCTGTCCCTTTTTGTAAATTATCCACTCAATCGACCCGTATTTCCCTCTAACCACCTTATCCACTGTGGAAATTTCCACTAAAACCGGTAATTTGAGAAAAAGTATTTAAATTTTAACGGTGGATTTTGGGGCCTACACTAAAAAGGCGGGATACGAACACAAATTCCCCCTATGTATAATTTTTTATAGATTTTGGGTATAAATAAGAGTATTTTATTTGTAATATCATTTTTTGGGGATATTCACCCATAATACCACAATTAATCAAAAAGGGTTAACATAATCTAAGAATTGTGAGGAACTTCCACGTATAGCAACATTCCACGTGGAGACTCCAGCCCAGCTGTCTTGAAATCTTGAAAGGATTTTAGTCAAGACATATTAGTTACGAGTTAGCGCTACCAATATGTAGTTGTTAGTGAGCTTTGATTGTACCCACTAAGGTGTAGTCAACCTCATTTTAATATGAGTAAACTTTAACCGATAAATCGGTTAAGACAAGGACGAGGTTGTAAAAACACATCTTATAAAAAGCCACGTCAGCCCAGTCCGCGACGCCATCACGTTCCACAGCCAGCCGTTTTTGCCTTTCTTGTTACCCAGGGTCTCTCAATGCTTCCCCAAGCTACAGACCTAACCTTAACCCACTTCAACCCATCTGCCACTGCTGAGTATACCTTAATTAGCGTCTAAATAGGGTATCTGTGCAGCTTAGGTAGACTATGGGTTAATAGCAAGGTGAGTACACATTAATTAACTATAATTTCAACAGTTTGTTGTCATCCATCAGATGATGGGCGATAATTCCAATAGTTTGGTGCCCCGAGAATAGGATTATCTTTGGGAATGTATAGAGTGAGCGTAGTGGGTCTATGTCCTCGGCAGCTGGCCGTGGAAAAAGTGGATTTCAGGATTTTTCGAGCCCCAGGTGGCAGGGCTGATACATTTAACACAGACACGCGTCTTAATGCAGTACTTGAATGGCCTCATGACCTCACAATCCTTTTTCTGGGAGGCAATGATATAGATGATGAGTGTAGCCCCAGAGTCATCTCAAAATAATATAAAAAGTATAGTGGAAAAAAAATAGAGGAGAAGGTGTATCCAGTCGTGTAGGAGTGTGTTTGATAGAGCCTAGGATGACCAATCGATCTCCTAGACATCACCTGGTGAGCCAATTCAGCTATGTAGTGAGATAGAAAGAGAGAGAGAGAGAGAGAGAGAGGAGAGAGAGACGAGAGAGGGGGAGAGAAGAGAGGGGAGAGAGAGAGAGAGAGAGAGAGAGAGAGAGAGAGAGAGAGAGAGAGAGAGGGGAGAAGAGAGAGAGAGAGAGGAGAGAGAGAAGAGAAAAGAAGGAGAGGGGAAGTGGAGAGAGAGAGAGAAGAGAAGAGAGAAAAGAGACGAGAAGAGAAAGAGAGAGAGAGAGAGAAGGGGAGAGAGAGAGGGGGAGAGAGAGAGAGAGAGAGAGAGAGAGAGAGAGAGAGAAGAGAGAGAGAGAGAGAGAGGGGGAGAGAGGAGAGAGAGAGGAGAGAGGGAGAGGAGGGGAGAGGGGAGGGGAGAAAAGAGAGAGAGGGGAAAAGAAGAGGGTGAGGCAGGGAGAGAGAGAGAGAGCGAGCGAGAGAGGAAGAGAGGAGGAGGAGAAGAAGAGAAATGAGAATCGAGGAGAGAGAGAGAGAGGAAAAGAGAGAGAGGAGAGAGGAGAGAGAGCGAGAGAGGAGAGATGAGGAGGAGAGAGAGGAGGGGAGAGGAGAGGGGGAAGGGAGACGAGAGAGGAGGAGAAGAGGAAGCGAAAAGTAGAGAGAAGGAGAGAGAGGAGAAAAAAAAAAAAATAAGAAAAAGAGAGGAGAGAAAAGGGGGAGAGAAGAGAGAGAGAGAGAGAGAGAGGAGAGGAGGGAGAGAGAGAGAGAGGAGGAGCGAGAAGAGAAGATGGAGAGGAGAGAGATCATAATTACATGAACATTTTTCTAATATATCTATCTATCTATATCCTCTAGTTTCTCTTATATTGTCTATTCTGCTCTATTTTTTTTTTTTTTTTTTCATTTAAACAAAAACTATACATGAAGCCCAAAGGGGCACTGTCGTTTTGCTACCTATCTTAAGGGCAAGTAAATATAGCTATATACAACATAAATACAAAGACTAAAAAACTAACATTATATTTTATATAAGCATCACTAAAAGTGTTTGTTGAGGCACGTTGCTGTCACTAGGGTCACACAGTATCACTAGCGTCAGCGGGGGGCCTTTGACAGTCTCCACCGATTGGCCGCCAACTTTAGACTTGGGTGTTTATCACCTGGAGTAGGGACAGCGGTCGGAAAATGGGCCCAATTTCCTTTAGACCGCCCACAAAGGGCGTTTGGGGCTGGCTACACGGGGAAAGCAGCACCCCCACTGCATCACCACTCTACTTTCTCTCTCTCTCTCTCTCTCTCTCTACTCTCTCTCCTCTCTCTCTTCTCTCTTCCTCTCCCCTTTCTCCCCCCTCTTTTTTTTCTTTCTTTTTTTTAAAAAAATACATAAAATAAAGCCCCAAAGGTAAAACTGTCGTGGTCCCTATTTTAAAGGGAAATTTAAACAAAAATTTTAAAAAGACCAAAAAAACAAAAAAACAAACATTATAACATTTATGCATCACAAAAGTGTTTTTTTGAGGAAATTTTGGGCTGCCCAATAGTTTTCACAGTATCCCCAAGCCCAGGGGGGTGGGCTTCAATATCTCCCCCGGTTTTGGCCGCCAGCTTTACACTTTTTGTGTCATCTTCTGGATGGGGGGACGGGGGGGGGGGAGTGAAAATTTTCCCAAATCCTGGAGACGCGGCCCAAAAAAGGGGGCTTTGGGTTTGCTGGCTGGCAGGGGGGAAACGCGGAAAATGCACTGCACACCACTGGTAGCACCGTTCTCGTGTTTTCGGGTGGCGACTTCGGAGGCAGTCTTTAAATCCAGCCAGTTGTGGCAACCCCCTGAACCTGTGTTTTTGGGGGGAAACCACAAGCCCCGCAAAACATCCCTGCGGTTTTCCCATTTTGGGAGTCGGGAGGACCACCGGTCAAAAGGGGCCCTGGGGGTTTCGGGGGGGTTCTGGGGGGGTCTGCGGAACCCCGGGCGCGGGGCCCCCCGACGTGGAGGGCTGTCCATTTTCCCGAGTGGGGGAGGTTTGCACACGAACCCAAGGAGAGGGGGGGTACTCTAAGAAAGGGCCCGTTTTGGGGCCTTGTAGAGCAAGAGTTTTCCCCCCCCTGTGAGGAACCCGGGGCTACCCTTCCAGGGAGAGCCCCTTTGGTGAGGGGCCCCTTTTTTGCAATGTGTTTGATTTGGCCTTTAAAACCCTTTTAGCTCTCGGTAAAACCTCTACTCCCAAAACCTTGACGGTTTCCCGGAGTGGGAGAGGAACGCCCCCAAAAACCGCCAGTTTCCCCTTTCACTGCGGGCCCGGGCCCAGCGGGGGCCCGAAAAAAAACCACCATTGCCTGTGTTTTCTCCGGAGCAAATTTTCACCTCCCAAACGGGGCCCCACTCCTGTTTTAACACTCAGGCTGTTGACCTCATAGAGCACGCCCACTGTCAGTCCCCGGGTAGGAGAGGAGAGAGTACAGTCACACCCGAAAGGGCGGGGACTGCTGGCAGTGTTTGGGGGGAAAAATCTTCCAAATAGATGTTCCCCGGAGGGGCCCCAGAACAGACCCCTGGGGGGACTGAGTTTCCCCACTGGCGGGGAAACTCAGAGGCCGCCCTTTAACGACAAACCTGGGGGGTTTTTTTCTCTGAGGTATTTCCCCGGAGCAGCGGAGGTCCCCCTGGATCCCTTTTTGCTCGGATTTTTTTGAGAAGGCCTCCTTTGACACCCCCTGTCAAAGGCCCCCGCTTTTCAAGGGCCACCACGAAAAGTGTCCGGGCCCGTCACCCAAGGGGCCCCGTCCTCCCAATTTTCGGGTTTAGGAGCATCAGAGGGTAAAGAGGTGGACCGCCCGGGGTCTGAACCCAAATTTTGGTCTGAGGGGAGGGAAAGTTGCCCCGCTGAGGTGACGAAAAGTTTACCTTTTCCCAAAAAACCTCTCGAAAAAATTCCCCACCACAGACAGCAAGGAGATGGGCCTGTAGTTCTTTTGGGGCAGATTGGAACCCCTCTTGTAAAACGGGTACCACTCGAGCCCCCTTTCCCACCCGAAGGTCAGATGTTTTCCTGCAGGCGGGGCAGTAAAAGACTGTGGTGGAGGGGACAGACAGCCCCGGGGCCCGCACTTTTTTTAACAAGTGCGGGCTGACGTCATGGGGGCCCCTTTTTGGCTTTTTTTTGGGGTCGAGCCCTCGCAGGAGTGCTCGCCCCTCCCGCCTGCGTCCCCTTCCACCTTGGGGGACGGGTCCCCTTCCCCACTGGTGCTGGGAAGGAGGAGGGGGCGCTGGGGGGCCTCCCCCTTTCATCTTTGCGAAAAAGAGTTTAGCCAGCAGCTGTGCCTTCCCCCTTGCTGCTGACAGGCTGTTCCCCCGGCGGGGGTGAGGGGAGGGAATTTGAATCTTGGCGGTAAATTCCCCTTTGTTTTTCCCTTAACCCAAGGGACCCCCAAAAATCTTTTTCCCACCCCTGGCCCCTGTAGTTTTGGGGGCCCCGGAAAGGGCCCTCCCCCACTTTTTATGGCCCATTCGCTGGAAAACCCCCACCCCTCCTGCAGGCCACAAAAAGGGCAGATCCTTGTTGCCCCGTGTGGGGTTTTCCGCTTGAAGGGGGGGACCCAACCCTTGAGTATTTGGGGCCTCGGTAGCAAACGGCAAGGGTTAGCAAAACCAGGGCTGATCCGGGGGCTTGGTGGTGTAGTGGGGGTTTGGGGCACTGGGTCTTGAAGGGCCGGGGAGGGGGGTTGGGGTAAGGGCTGGGGACATTTTACCCCCCCGCCCCGCCGCAAATTTCCCCCAAGCCGGGGGACTCAGGTAAAGGCCGCAAGGAGGCCCAGTTTTGCCTTATCCCAAAAACCAGAAGAAAGGGGGGGGCCCTCGTCCCGACCCACGCCTTTTTATAAAATCGGGCTTTAAAGACGCGTGGGGGTCAGAGCTCCCCATAATTTTAGCTGGGGCCCAGCGAGAGTTTTCCTCCTGGGGGTTCAGAGATGACGGGGTTTCCAGTGCCCCCCCCGCCTCATGTGTGGGGAATTTGTCACTTGGCCCCAAAAGCCCTGCCCTTGAGGAGGCTTCATGGGAACCTGCTTTTTCCAGGTGGGGGTTGGGGTTTGCCACCACCAAGACGGCCTGCAGCGGTGCCCCAAAAACATCAGGTCGTCCGGGGCCCCCAGTAAAGGTTACTGGGCGGGGGCCGGCCCCTGCCGTGGGGGGGGCGATACAGGGGCCCCACAGCAGGATGGCTGATCGACAGCCAGCATACCCGGAAGAACATCACCCCCAATTTTGGGGAGGGGGGAACAAAGGAGGTGCGGGCTTGCAATTTCCCCTTGAAGAGACACCCCAACACCGCCCCTGCTCGCCCAGGGCGGCCCAAGGGGGGGGGGGCCGGGTGGGTGTCTGTTCAATAAAGGGAGTGAAAAGGCCCAGCACCCCCGATGTGGTCCGCCTGCCCAAGGGGAGATGATGTTTTTCCCGGGGGTAGTGCTGGCTGATCGATCACCCGGGGAAAAACCGATCGACTGTCAATGTTTTGGAAACTATGTGGGGGCCCGTGTCACTATTTTTAAATTTTTGGGAACGACACTGTGTTACCCCTTTTGGGGCCCACTAAGGGGGATGAAAAGCGGCCCCCATCTGTGGGCTGCCAAATTTACCCGCTGGGTGGGTTTATGGCCACGACATCCACCTAAAACCCTGAAATTTTTCCCCAGTGTCGCCGTGGCCCCAAATTTAAAGGGTCGCTGGCCCATCACGGTTGTGGGGCCTCGGGGTCGAGGAGGAGATCAAACCCGACCCCTACCAAACCCCTAGCGCGTTGACCTCCTCCACGGGACCCCCAAAAAACCGGGAAGGTGGGAAGAGTGGGTTTTTTCCTGGGCCTTTTGCATCACTGTGAGGGCACCGACTCCCTCCCGGGCCCAGGCTGTCAAGCTGGGGGCGGGGATTTATCCCGCCAAGGTCCGCTGTAAATAGTTGTTGTTGTTTTTGTTGTAGTGTTGGGGCTGCAAAATGATGTTGGGTTTTTGTTGTCGTCGCTTTTCTGCTGCTGGGGCCCCTTTTTCCCCGGGTGAAGTTCCCTGTGATCCTTGGTGTGGTTTGGGTGTATGAGGCGCTCAGCCCCGCCCCTGCACTTTTTTCCAGCAAATGACATGTTGGGACTGGGCATACTCATCCAGGTGGAGGACGTACTCCCGACGGGCCTCACTTTGGGGCCCTTTTACAGCCACATGAGGCCGGTCAGCGTCGAGCAGGTGCCTTTTCCCGGGGCAAAAGGTTTACCCTCAGGGAGGTCGGGCGTGCCACTGTTTCCAAAGGGGGCGGTTTAAACGGGGGCCCGGAAAATCAAAAACCCCCACCCCCCGGATGTTGATGGAGTCCTTTTAGGGCCCAAGGGGATCGTCCCCAAACTTCAGCTTCCCCCTCGAGTAGCCTGGGGTCCCCCCTTTTGAGCGGAAAACTATGGCGGGGGG
>JACEEZ010010755.1:37500-47500 GCA_016584305.1 Chionoecetes opilio | reverse complement strand
CCAACACGATGCCCCGTGGTTGGCCATCAGCTACTTCCTGGAGGGTGGCGGTGGCGTCCTCAGTCGCCCCCCCGGAGAAGGAACTCCCCGGAGGCGGAGACATCCACCTTGAGGGCGAGCCGAAGATTGGACTCCAACCACCGAACAAGCTGATAGGGGCTGGGAAAGTCGTCATGCCTGACGACCCTCCACACCGGGATTGGTCGCTCCGCAGCCGTGGTACCATTCTACTGTGAAGAAGGCTTCGTCACCCTGAAGCGCTTCCTCTGCAGGGTGAAGCTGGCGTCGTCTGGGTCCTCGGGGCGCCTCCGCGTAGACGACATGGTGGGAGGTAACTCAACCACCACGACTAACAGCGGAGAGACGAGTGAACGGGGAGGAGGTCCGTTCACGACCAAGGTGCGAGGTGAACTCCAGTAGAGAGAGAAGAGAGTAGAGAGAGAGAGAGAGAGAGAGAGAGAGAGAGAGAAGAGAGAGAGAGGAGAGAGAGAGAGAGAGAGAGAGAGAGAGAGGAGAGAGAGAGAGAGAGAGAGAGAGAGTCACAAGTCTTCACTGCCTGCCCGCAGGAAAACATCTGGCCTTCAGCGTGGAAGGAGGCTCGAGTGGTTCCTGTTCATAAGAGGAGTTTCAGATCTGACCCCAAAAACTACAGGCCCATCTCCTTGCTGTCTGTGGTGGGGAAAGGGTTCGAGAGGATCGTGGCAGAGGTAATCTGTCGTCACCTTAGCGACAACTACCTCCTCTCGGACCAACAGTTTGGGTTCAGACCTGGACCTGCTGATGCTCCTTACCCGAAACTGGCAGGACGCCCTGGATGACGGCCAGGACACTGTCGTGGTGGCCCTTGCCATAACGGGTGCCTTTGACAGGGTGTTGCACGGAGGCCTTCTCGAAAAACTCCGAGCAAAAGGCATCCAGGATGACCTCCTGCTGCTCCTGGGGAACTACCTGCAGGGAAGAGCCCTCCAGGTCATCGTTAACGGGCAGGCCTCTGAGTCCCTGCCAGTGGAAGCTTCAGTCCCACAGGGCTCTGTGCTGGGGCCAGTCCTGTGGAACATCTACGTGGATGATCCTCTCCAGCAGCTGCCAGCAGTCTCGGCTTACGCTGATGACTGTACTCTCTCCTGCACCTACCCGCGACATGACAGTGGCCGTGCTGCTGATGAGGTCAATCAGCAGCTGAGTGTTATACAGGAGTGGGGTATACGTTGGCAGGTGAACTTTGCTCCGGAGAAGACACAGGCAATGGTGGTTTTCGGTACCCCGCTGCCGGGCCAGCAGTGGAAGGGAGGCTGCGGTTTGGTGGCGTGCCTCTCCCACTCCAGGAAGCCGTCAAGGTTCTGGAAGTAGAGGTGGACCGAGAGCTAAAGTTTGACGGCCACATCAAACACATTGCAAATAAGGCCTCTCACAGGGTCTCTGCCCTGCGAAGGGTCGCCAGCTTCCTCGACAGGGGAGGGAAGCTTATGCTCTAGAAGGCCCAGATACGGCCTTACTAAAAGTACGCCGCCCTCTCCTGGATGTCGTGTGCAGCCTCGCACACTAGGAGGCTGGACAGCATCCAGCGTCGAGCCCTGCGACTGGTGGATGTTGCAGACCCCCCAGCCCCCCAGACCCACCAGCCCAGTTCGAGCCGGTGAGTCCTCTTGACTCACTGGGACAGAGCAGGGACGTCGCGGCGCTTGTAATATTCCACAAGGCACAGGTGCAGGGAGTGCCACACCTGGCTGGGTTACGACAGCCTCCGAGAATCGCCACGCAAAGCACGAGAACGGTGCTTACCAGTGGTAATGCAGTGGAGGTGCCGCGTTCCCGTGCCAGCCACACCAACGCACCTTTGTGGGCCGAGTCTCCAAATTGTGGAACATTTTCACGGCCGCTGTCCCTCACATCCAGGAGATGAACACACAAAGTGTAAAGTTGGCGGCCAATCGGTGGAGACTGTGGAAGCCCACCCCGCTGAGGCTAGTGATACTGTGACACTAGTGACAGCAACAGTGCCTCAACAAACACTTTAGTGATGCATATATGTATATAATGTTGGTTTTTAGGTCTTTATATTTATGTGTATATAGCTATATTTACTTGCCCTTAAGATAGGTAGCACACGACAGTGCACCTTTGGGCTTCATTTATATGTATGTTTAAAAAAAAAAAAAAAAAAAAAAGTGAGAGAGAGAGAGAGAGAGAGAGAGAGAGAGAGAGAGAGAGAGAGAGAGAGAGAGAGAGAGAGAGAGAGAGAGAGAGAGAGAGAGAGAGAGAGAGAGAGAGGAGAGAGAGAGAGAGAGAGAGAGAGGAAAAAATCATTAGGTGGACTTAATCTTTCAAAATATGAAAAGAAGGTATTTAAATTGTTTAATGGATGAAAATGAAATATTTCAAAATATGAAAAGAAGGTATTTAAATTGTTTAATGGATGAAAATGAAATATGATATGATATTGGAATGTGACCAGAGGAATACATAGAAATACATAGAAATAACAGACACCAAGAGACCTATTGGTCCATAACTAGGGTATCTGTTGTACTACTTACTACTAACTATCAAATACATGTAAGAGGACAGTTGGAAAATGATACCATGTCCCTGAAGAAAATAGGAACATGGACATTTTGTAGTGAAGAATGATAGGATATGAAAATGCTAACTACAAGTACCACTAACACTAATCAATCAGGGGGACTATATTATGAATTCGCAGGGCAATATCAATACCCATTTACTTTACAGTGCGCGTCTAGTCTGTTTTTATATTAAGTTATTGTGCTGGCATCGACAACATTTGCTGGTAATTTGTTCCATTGATCAACAACTCTAACATTGAAATAATGTTTACGGAGATCAGTGATGCAATGTTGACCGTTCAGTTTAAAACAGTTATTTCTTGTTGTCACTTGAGGAGAAAGCTCAAAGAGGTTCTCTTGATTAATGACATCAAATCCTTTTAGGATCTTAATGGTTTCTATCAATTCCCCATGGATTCTACGATCCTTTAAGGAAAACATATTAAGTTTCCGCAGTCTCTCTTCATTAGATGAATTTCGCAGGGATGGTAGTAGATTGGTTGCTCTTCTTTGAACTGATTCCAATTTGGCTTGATCTTTTACTAGACAAGGTGACCAAAATTGAACGGCATATTCTAAGTGGGGCCTAACCAAAGACGTGTATAATAGTGTCATTACTTGCGGAGTTTTTATGTTCAAAGTTCCGTTTAATGAAGCCCAACATCATATTCGCCATTTTACTGGCAGCTAGGCAATGCGTACTGGTTTTAAGATCATTACTTATGATGACACCTAAATCCTTTTCCTGTTGTACTTCAGTTAGCGAATTATTTTGCATTTGATAAATATATTTGAGGTTATCGTTGCCTATATGCATTACTTTACATTTATCGGAATATAATGTTAATAGCCATTTATCACTCCAATCTGATAATTGGTCGAGATCACGTTGTATGAGTTCGCAGTTTTCTCTAGCATATGCTTTACCGCCTAATTTGGTGTCATCAGCAGATTTCGATATTTTAGATACAAGTCCGCAGTCCAGATCATTGATATATATCAGAAAAGGAGTAGGACCCAAGACCGAGCGCCTTGTCACCCCACTAGTAGCATCTAACCAATCAGATGCCTCGCCATTTAATACTACCCGTTGTTTACGATTTGAAAGACAATCGCCAATCCATGAACATAACTGCTCTCCTAAGCCATGTGCTCTTTGTTTGGTCAAAAGTCGCATATAGGGAACAGTATCGAAGGCTATCTGAAAATCAAGGTATATAATATCCGAGGGAGTTTTAGCGTCCCAATTTGAATAAATGACATTGAAAAAATCGAGTAGGTTTGTTAAGCAGGATCTCTTATTTCGAAATCCATGCTGGGAGATTAATATTGAGTTATTTTCATCGAGAAAAGACACTATTTTATCCCGCAATATTTGCTCAAATAGTTTAACAATCACAGACGTTAGAGTAATTGGACAATAATTACTTGGGAGACTCTTACTCCCTTTCTTGGGTATCAGTGTAACATTAGCTAATTTCCACATACTCGGAACATTTTTGTCCATTAGCGATTTATTGAAAATAATCTTTAATGGGAGCGAAAGTTGACTGTGAAGTTCGCGAAGTAATCTTGGAGCGGTTTCGTCCACCCCCACGAATTTTTCTGGGTCAAGTTTCTGCAAATACTTTTATATTTCGTCTATTGTTATCTCTCCTATTACCAATCCATCCCTTTCGAGTCAGGCAAACATGTTTACTGGTCCTGGTAATAAAGCTTCGTTTTCTTTAATAAAAACCGCATTAAAGTAATCAATGAGTACGGACGCCATACTCTTATTATCATTTACTAAGATGTTGTTCATATCTTTCAGTGGCCCAATACAAGTTTTGACGTTTTTCTTACTTCGAACGTATTGAAAAAACCTTTTTCGGATTTGATTTCGATTTATTTGCAATTTTTCTTTATACTCCCGCTTTTTAAACTTAATTAATCCTTTGCAACGACGCTTTACGTCATTGTAATCTCTAGAATCGTAGTACACATTTGATCGCTTGCAAACTTTATACGCCCAGCGCTTACTGCCGATTATTTGTTGAATCTCATTAGTCATCCAACAGGGTCTGATTTTGTTATTCAAACATTTTCCTACCATAGGAACATGTTTTTCAACCACCAATTGGAGTTTATTTATGAATAAACTACACAAGTTTTCGGCGTTATTACCGTTTAGTAGGTCAACCCAATCAACTTCGCTTAGTACCCTGCTGATCTTCGTGAAATCCGCTTTATTATAGTTGGGAACTAATAACCGATATTCTGTTATGTCTACGTTGCAATTTATGCCGCATCTGATTTACCTGTGATCACTGTTTGCCAAATGTTCACCTATATCGCAATAATCAATCAGATCAATATATGTCGGTAGTGAAAACTAGATCTAGGATACTATTATCCCTTGTAGGCTTATAGACCACCTGATTTAAATACACTTCGTTTACCATATCGAGCAATCGCATACCTTCTCTATCAGCAAGATTAGTATTCCAGTTTATACGAGGTAGGTTAAAATCTCCACATATAATTTTAGCGTTATTATTGTTGACAACTGACTTTATCTCATCATACAGGAGGCAATCTACTTCCGCATTTGATTTAGGAGGACAATATATTGTCCCAATAGTTAGCAGTTTACCGTTAAGCTTAATCTTTGCGTAAATTGAGTCATTATGATCTTGATTTACTTTATTGATTTCGATTGCTTGCAAATTATCTTTAATGTAAAGAATGACACCTCCACCGGATTTATTCGTACGACAATTTAGGAATGTCTTGTAGCCTAGAATGGTTAATTCAGATAATAAAAGTTTATCTTTGGTGTTGACCGAACTGTCAGTGATACTAACGATATCTGGCGTTGCGGAAACAACGTAAGCCAATAATTAATTACGCTTTAAAATATTGTTTCTGGCTTTTGTGTATAGTAATTTAAGTTCCTTAATAGTTTTGGTAACCATGCGTGAGAGTTTACCGGCAAGGTGTCTAGGGTCCACTGTAACAGAGCGCTTGATTAAGTTACTTTGATTAGTATTTGCGGAAACAAAACGTGACCCAGCGTTGCTGTGGGGTAAGAAATGGGTTAAGGTGATGTTGCCACTGCCGTCCGCTTGCCGTTTTTTTTATCTGTAAGAAGAAACTTTATCTTTTAGCAGACGTCCTAATCGTGCAAGACCAACGGGGCTGAGGTGGAGTCCGTCATCCCCAAACAGGATGGAATCTGCAGCCAGGATGGGGTCTTCGTAGAAATTATCCCATAAATTAGCGAAGTCAACATTATCATGTGCACAAAAATACCTTAGCCGGTTATTTACGCTGAATGCTTTATCGTAAAAGCGTTGGCCATCTCCCAGTCTGGTGAGATTTCCTGATATAATGATATGAATAGTTTTAGTCATGAATTTCCGGATCAACTTCCTGTACATGTCCAGTATTTCTTTAGATCCGCTACTGTACACGTCGTTGGTTCCTGCTTGAATGACATAGAGAGTGTTATCGTTAGTTTTTTTGGTGACGTCATCGCAGGTTGCAGTGATGTCGTCGAGTCTGGCTCTTGGGAAACAGAAGCGCTTCCTTGTTATCACTTGTAATCCTACCACAAAACTCCACCAGCTGTCCTCGAAGAATTGTGTCTCCGATCAATCTCGTCTCCTGTACGTCTTCCTTCATTTCGCCAAGAACCTGAAATTTGTTGAAGGTTGTGATCGTTAAGGGCGCCTTGACGGCTGGTGCTCTTCGCGATCCACGTCTTACTGGAACAAAGGAGGCAGAGGAAGAAGAAGAAGACGAGGGAACTGGGGAAGAGGAGGAGGCTAGAGTGGAGGAGGGGGTGGAGGAGGAGGAGGAGGCTAGAGTGGAGGAGGGGGTGGAGGAGGAGGAGGAAGCTGGCGTAGAGGATTGAGAGAGGGAGGAGGAGGGGGAGGAAGAGAGGGAGGAGGAAGAGGAGGGGGAAGATGAGGAGGAGGAGGAGGAGGAGGAGGAGGAGGAGGAGGAGGAAGAGGAGGAGGAGGAGGAGGAGGAGGAGGAGGAGGAGAGAGGAGGAAGAGGAAGAGGACGGGGAGGAGATGTCGGCGGCGGAGGAGGAGGAGGAGGAGGAAGAGGGGGAGGAGGAGGAGGAGGAGGAGGAGGAGGAGGAGGAGGAGGAGGAGGAGGGGGGGAGGAGGAAGGGTAGGAGGAGGAGGAGGAGGAGAAGGATTACATAGGAATACATAAGAATAACAGACACCAGGAGACCTATTGGTCCATGACGAGGGTATCTGCTGAAACTACATACTACTAACTATCAACTACTTGTAAGAAAACAGTTGTAAAATGATACCATGTCCCTAAAGAAGATAGGAACATGGAAGTTTCGTAGTGCAGAAAGATAGGGTATGAAAAATACTAACTACAACTACCACTGCCACTACAACTAATCGATCCGGGGGACTAGATATGAATTCGCAGGGCACTATCAATACCCATTTACCTTACAGTGCGCGTCAAGCCTGTTTTTAAATGTAGTTATTGTGCTGGCTTCGACAACTTTTGCTGGTAGCTTGTTCCATCGCTCAACGACTCTCACATTGAATTTTTTTTTACGGAGATCAGTGATGCAACGTTCACCGTTTAGTTTTAAACAATTATTTCTTGTTGTCACTTGAGTTGAAAGCTCGAATAGGTTCTCTTGATTAGTGACATGAAATCCTTTTAGGATCTTAAAGGTTTCTATCAAGTCCCCACGGATTCTATGATCCTTTAAGGAAAACATATTAAGTTTCCGCAGTCTCTCTTCATTAGAGGAATTTCGCAGAGATGGAATATGTTTGGTTGCTCTCCTTTGCACTGATTCCAATTTTGCTTGGTCTTTTACGAAACAGGGCGACCAGAATTGAACGGCATATTCCAAGTGCGGCCTAACCAAGGACGTGTATAATTTTGTCATTACTTTCGGAGTTTTGTGTTCAAAGTTGCGTTTAATAGAGCCCAACATCATATTTGCCTTTTTACTGGCAGCTAGACAATGCGGACTTGTTTTAAGATCATTACTGATTATGACACCTAAATCCTTTTCCTGCTGTACTTCAGTTAACGATTTTTTTTGCATTTGATAGTTATATTTGAGGTTATCGTTGCCTATATGCATTACTTTACATATATCGGAATTGAACTTTAATAGCCATTTATCACTCCATCTGATAGTTTGTCGAGATCACTTTGTATGAGTTCGCAGTTTTCTCTAGTATATGCTTTACTGCCTAGTTTGGTGTCATCTGCAAGTTTCGATATTTTAGATACAAGTCCGCAGTCCAGATCGTTAATATATATCAGAAAAAGAGTAGGACCCAAGATCGAGCCCTGAGGCACCCCACTAGTAACATCTAACCAATCAGATGCTTCGCCATTTAATACTACCCGTTGTTTACGATTTGTAAGCCAATCGCCAATACATGAACATAATTGCTCTCCTAAGCCATGTGCCCTTAGCTTGGTCAAAAGTCGCTTATGGGGAACTGCATCGAAGGCTTTCTGAAAATCAAGGTATATTACATCCGAGGAAATTTAAGCGTCCCAGTTTGAATAAATGACATTAGAAAAATCGAGTAGGTTTATTAGGCAGGATCTCTTATTTCAGAATCCATGCTGGGAGTTTAGTATTGAGTTATTTTCATCGAGAAAAGACACTTTTTAATCCCGCAATATTTTCTCAAATAGTTTAACAATCACAGACGTTAGACTAACTGGGCGATAATTACTTGCGAAGCTCTTACTCCCTTGCTTGAATATCGGTGTCACATTAGCTAATTTCCACATACTAGAAACATTTTTGTCCATTAGCGATTTATTGAGGATAATCTTTAAGAGGAGGAGGAGGAGGAGGAGGAGGAGGAGGAGGAGGAGAAGAGGAGGAGGAGGAGGAGAAGGAGCGCAAGGCATAGGAGTGTGTGGAGATTGACGGAGAACGAGAGAAAGTGAGGGATGAGGATGGTACTAAGGATGAGACAGGGGGGGATGAGGGAGGGGAAGTCTTGACAGAGCATGGAATCGAGGAGGAAGAGGAGGAGGCGGAAGAGGAATAGGAAGAGGAGGGGAAGAGGGAGGATAAAATAGGAGGGGTGAGAGTGGGAAGTACCGGGCAGGTGGATACTCCGACCTTGGAAATTACAAATTATTTCAACACATCATAACTACGCTTCAGCTCTACATTTTGTCTAGCTAAGAAACTCTCTCTGGCGGGCGATTCCTTTGTTAGCGTACTAATCTCCTATGTTAGTGTACGTACAAAGCCTGCAGGTATGGGAATTAATAAAATATTGCTTTGCAAACCAACCCTCACACTTAAGACATGTAGTAAGAATTGCAGGCATTTTGATAAGGGTTAGCGTGCAAAGTATAACAAATAAATATGAATTGTGTAAAGACTTTGTGTACAGACGTATGGGTGTGTCTGCGGGTTTGTCCCAAAGACGGGAATAGGGACGCGGTTGAAGTAATTAACTTGGATTAACGCGGTCAAAGGTCAGTCCTTGGGGAATACTTCTTCAAGGCCGTCTAGTCGGTACACTCCTTGTAGCTATTGAAAAAATAAATGCGACGAATATAATGCACTTACAAAGCGTTATTTCTTTACTAAAACAAGCACAATTAAATTACAAATTAGGACATAGAACGTGCAGGTTATAAAGAAGTAATATTTTTTTCTGATAAGCAACTTATAGCCTGTTAATTACCTATCAACGTGTTTCACTTTGTATGTGCGTGTGTATAAGTTGTAGTTCTATAAAACTCGCGGTATTAAATGAGATGCAACGTGTGTTACGACGGGAAAATATCTACAGAAACTTAGCGTGACAAACGACGTATTGAAGTAATGTAGCTGGCTGTGACAGCGGCGAGAATTAGCAGGTGGTATTGTCCGAGACCAAAAATCCCTTCCTCTTCCGGCGATGGTGAGGAGATGACTGAGGAGGAGGAGGAGGAGGAGGAGGAGGTCAGGAAAATGGCTGAATGTAATGGTGATAGCAAGTGTGTAGCAGTGGTGACGGCAGTTTCCACGAAAGTTTTTGGTCACGATCATCATAAGTTTGTTTTTACTATATATGGTATCCAAGACGTCTCAACTCCAGCCTGATGCGCTAACTCCAACCTCCTTACCTCATACAGCCCTTGCATGCCCGCGCGCGTCGTCTGTTAGGCAAAATTGTTGCTTCCCATGCCTCAGCAGAAGAGTACTGATGTGAAGCAACTCTCCCCACGCGGCTGTTTCTCATGACTGAAAAAGTTCCTGACCTCTCTTGCATGCGCGTGCAGGAGGAATAAAAGGCGCTCCAGGCATCAAGAAGAGGTATTTAGCGACGAGCATCAAAGCGTTGAGGCGGGGCACCCTCAAGGCGGCCAGCAGGAGGATTCGAGCCCCGCTTCGACCATAGACGGGCAACGACAGGTCCGTAGCCTCC